>MINK01172292.1:318-38994 GCA_001735545.1 Phormia regina
CGTCGATGGTTATATGAATTATTTTTTCATCCATATTATGGACGCATTCACTTAATCTTTTTGTATAATAAAAATTCAACATTAATCTCAAGCCAAGAAGCTACTATATGGGATATGGTTCATAATATTATTAATAAGAGGTAATTCAGTAGCATAGGTACTGATATCTTTTTATTTCAACATCCAAGAATGATTATAATGAACATACATATTAATATTCAAAAGACCGTAACTTGACGTAAAAATCAAATTTCAAATTAATTAATTATTTGATTTATTCAACAATTTCTGATTGTTAACGTTAAATTTTAGCAAAAAAAACGACACTAACCCGATTTGGGAGCACTTTATATTTATTTGTAAATTGCAGCACGAAATTTACGCGATTTTCTTTAGAAAATTTAAAAATTAGCAAATTTTATATTTAAATTTAATTTTTATATTTTTTATTTCTTATCATTCTGTTGTAACTTGTTATGATAGAAAAATCTGTGGTGTAGACCCTACCTTATGTCAAGTCTATATCAAACAAAAGTCAAATTTTTGTTTCAGAAGCAGATAATTTTTTTATATTTTATTATGTTTATATTTTTTTAAACTATCGACAAAGTTTTCATAAAATATGTAAATGTATTTTTGGCCTTGAAGACTTTAAAAATAAAATGGAAGTTTAATAGAACTTTTTTTTGTCAGCAATTCGCTTTATTTCAATTGGAAATTTTCTATGAAAAAGAAGAAACTTTTATATTTTTTTTATATAAATGCCTTAAAAATGACAATAAAATAAACATTTTATTTTGTATAGTTCAGAATTTATTACTAATAAGATTTTATTTTGGTCCATAACTTTTAAACTAAATGAGAATCAAAAATACAAAAATGTATGTTATAAATCTTTTAGGAAATAAAAAATAATATTCGAACAAACGGTCTTCGGATCCCCTTACATCTAAGGGGACTTTAAACCACATTTGTGAATCAATTAACTCTATAAGACGATGCGAAAACTAGGAAATAAAAAGTTGTTATGTTCATCCCTCATCCGGCTAACAGACGACTTTGACCCGCCGCTGACAATTTTAAGCAAAGCCGCCGCGCCGTTAAAATCGTTCGGCGCAGGTCTCTGATTTTCCTTCCCCCATATGTTTTTATACAACCCTGTTATTTTTAGTAAACAAAATGAGCGCGGCGTAAATGAAAAATATACATTTACATATACGGCTAGAAGCGGAAAATGTACATTTACCATCATTATTTATAAAGCAATCAATTTGGCTACTTGCAGTCGCAAAAATATCGAACGAGAACAAAATAGCAAATCATCAAATCCATCAGTACTAACAATGAGCAATAATAAAAGAAGGAAAATTGAACTACCAACGATACCGTGCAGCTGGGTTGGATGCAATGTACAATGCAATAACGATTGGGAATTAAATGGTCATATCGAGACACACTTGGAAAGTCTTAAAGCAGACGATACGGGTAAATTTAACTGTGTATGGGGTGCTTGTGACTACAGTACTGAATGCATAACACAGATACATAGACATATCTTCTATCATGGTTATTACAATGGACTCTTGGTATTGGGAAAATATGAATTAGAGAATAACACGCAAATACCACGATGCAATGCTCCGCCCAGAGAATGCGACAAAATACCTGAATTAAATACAAACTTTCGCTGTGAGTGGACGGATTGTGAGAGAACCTTTGTATCAATTGTGGAATTTCAAGATCATATTGTGCAACATGCTTCTTTCGAGTATGAGATACAAAAATCCCCGGATGACGAGAGACCAAAAATTCAATGTAATTGGAATTTTTGCAAAAAACAAATGGACAATAAATATCGTTTAATCGAACATATTCGCACACACTCGAACAAAAAACAAGTGGCCTGTTTTCATTGTGGTGAATTATTTAGGACAAAGACTACATTGTTTGATCATCTTAGACGTCAACCAGATAATAATAGTAAGTAGAACAATCTAGGGTTGTTTGTGTATATTATTGTTATTTTATTTTCGAACAATTGGGTTTATAGTCATTCTATCGATTTTTTAATGCATTTTTTTAATTGCTTATTTCTGTTTATTTTCCAGCTCAAAAATATCAATGTGCCCAATGTTTTAAATATTTTGCTACCGAAAAGTTATTACGTTCTCACATGATTAAACACGTCAATTGTTTCAAATGCAGTATGTGTGATATGACATGTTCTTCCGCCAGTGCTTTAGCTACTCATGTCCGTTACCGGCATTTAAAGGATAAACCCTTTAAGTGTGTGGAATGTGAATATCGTTGCGTCCGTGAATCAGATCTAAATCAGCATGTCCAACTAGTACATAGTCAAGAAGTACATCGTTGTGAGGAGCCAGGTTGTACTTATGCTGTTAAAACATTTCAGGCCTTAAGAAGGGTAAGTTATTTACAATTATTGTTATCTTACTATTACGAAGGGTTGTTAAGGTTGAAAAATAGTTGTTCCCTAATTTATTGGACATTGAAAAATCTATAAAAGAAATATAAATATCTCAGAAATATTTTTTATGTTATCAAACAATAAAATATTCTTCTACCCCATAAATTCATGACGTAATACAATAACATATTTCCAACAATCAATATGATGCCAAGTATATTCTTTTCTCATTACTTAAATACATACTTAATGTTATATGTGATTTAAAAATAATTTGATTTATCTCTTATTGTATTTTATTACATTAGCACTATTTGGAGATTCATAAAAATACCACATTTATATATATTTGCCATTGTTGCGATAAACCCTTTAAAAATGGTAAAACTCTTTCCTCGCATTTGATCAAAAAACATGATTTCCAACTACCTTCTGGTCATCGTCGTTTTACCTATCGTATTGATGAGAATGGATTTTATCGCTTAGAGACAACACGCATCGAAAGTTTAGAGGTAACCGAACAAATTTTAACACCAAATTCTTTTGAAACTGCTGAAATTACCCAGGATAGCAATTGTTATGAAATTGTTTCTAAAACTAATAAACAAGATGCCGCTCAACGTATTATTGTATCTAATGATAGTAATGATAATAAACTTATTGGTGAAGTTGTAATATCATTACCATGTTTGGATTGATTTATTATATACCCAATCTTTACTATATAAAATGCTGCAAAAATTTGTTAGGCTGTTTAAAAGAAAATAAAAAAAAATTTCTTTTTTTATATTACTCTGACTTACTACAAAGTTATAAAAAATGAAAAAGTTATTACGATGTTCGAATCAATTAAAATTTAATTTATAGTAACCATAACATATAAATTCTATACATATAAAATCTATATTGATTTTTAGAGAGAGTTAGTTAAATTATAAGCAATTTTTAAGCTAAATATTCATACATACAAATATGATTGATATGTATTATCATCATATCGAAACCAAAATATTTACTATTTAAATTACTATACCTACACTAAATATTAAATATAAATTAAAAACAGAAACGTTTTAGTTTGCCATTATTATGTTACCTTTAATTTAGTAATATATAGAATTTAAACATGCTTGTTTTATCATGTAATACCACCTTTATTTTAAATTTTATTCTTTAATCTTATTTTTATTTAGTCATATTGTTACTCAATAATAATAATTGCTTTTAAGTGAAAATTACGTGCGTTTTTTAACTCACCTTGTGATGCTCATATTTTAATTTATAATCCTTAAAGTTTTTGTTAATTTTATTTTGGCAAAAAATCCTAGAACTAATTTAATGACAATATTATAAATTATTAATAATAAATTAAGTCTGGCCGAAATGTTAAAATTAATACAAGAAAAACCAGATTGCATTGAATAATCAAATATATAAATACGAATTATAAATTGAAATATAAACTTTAAAATATTGTGTTTTTCATTTTTGGTATTGTTGATTATGAAGGTAACGAGTATCCGCTGAAAAAATGATTAAAATAAAAAACAAAAAAATAATAACAAAAATAATCGCCAAAATACAAAAAAAAAATCACGAAGTTACACTTAAGAAAATATATTACGAAAAATCGATATATTACAAAATCTAAAAAATTACAAAAAAATCGTCAAGAACATTGAAATTGCAAAATAAAACATCAAAAGTAATAAAGTGAGTGATAAAAAAAACCATAAAACATCGCTGAAATAAATAACAATATGAATTGAATCGATTCGTTCATGATCGATACAACTCTACTTATTACTTATTTGTTCAAACTAATCTCAAAAAAAATATATATTTTATATTTTGGTTGACCCTGTTTATTAATAACAACATTTTGTTCAATTTGTTTTCAAATTTATTTTGTCACATTGCTTAAAAACCTAATAGAATTTTATTTTTATATATACCAAATTTTGCATTTTAATTACACTTTAAATGTTTTTAAAATCATACTTAAAAATATATATAGACATACTCACATATATAACTTGAAACATACAACGAATATGAATTATTAAATCAATTGTGATTATTAATATTCATAAATTACATACTTAAATAATACATACAGTTTTATCTAGAGTTATTATTCTAAATATTTATATAGAAAACATCAAAATAACAAAATAAGAATTGTATAATTAAACTATTTTAGTTGCAGCATATTTGTTATAATTAAAATAAAAATTCTTAAACGTATGTAGCTTTCCATCATAATTACATGCATTATTTTTATCATATATTAACGACATTTTTTAAATCGTTGGGAAGCAATTCTTTCATACAATTAATCTGCGCACGTATTTGATCTCGGGTAGTTGTTGCTGTATTACCATTACTACTTATCCAATTGCCACTGGATTCATTGGCTAATTTATCATTATAGAGATTCAATTTCTGTTTAAGTTTTAATATCATATCGATTATTTCCACCTCTTGTTTGTCACGGGCCCATTGTTCTAAATTTGCCTCGGATAGTGCTTGTAGCTGTAAATCTTGCAAGGTAAGTTGTAATTCCTTATGACGTGAATCATACCAACCCCTAAAATTGGGTGAATTATAGAAACGTCGATAGAGACCTTTCCAATCACCCTTTAAGGGTGACGTTAAATGTGGTCCGGAAAGTTCTAAGGTGGCAAGAAAATCATCTAGTTTAAAAGCATTCGCATTTGGAGCGGATTTAAATGGACTAATATCTTTTTGTAGTGGCATCAAAGAAGCCATATAACGTTCTAATGGTATCATAAAACTTTGTGTTAATTCCAAAAGATGACGCCTAAGAAGTGCAGTTTGTACATGTTCGGGACGTTTAGTTTTCAAGCCCAGCATTACTTTTTTAATAAGAGTTTTGTCTTTCTTCAAAAAGGGTTTATATTTTGTATATAAACCAGGCGATGAACCTTCACTGCTGTTTGCGAGGCCAGAAGACGAGGAAGTTGTGTGAATAGAATTGTTCATTTTCAAAGGTCCAGTATTGGTGAGTGATGTTACCGAACTCGTATTTCTTGCATTTTTTAAAGTCATTTGTTGTTGTTTTTGAATGTTGAGCTAGAAGAGAATTGGAACGTATTTTAAAAAATGTCTTTTGTTCAATTAAATTTAAAATTAAAATTCACCTGATTATCCACCAAACGTAACATATGCGGCCAATCTTTTAAAAGTTTAATAAAAAAAGGATTCGTTACACCTAGTATTAAAGGAGGTGGTATTTTTCCACATTCTCGTGTAAATTCTTTAAATTCACTATCGTGTATAGTAAAATAGGGTCTGGCTTCGGCACAATATTCTAAAGGTGCAATTAAAGCCACCAAAGTTTGCACCATATGTGAGCAATCGGCCGGGGAGGTACCCACCACCACAATGGGCTCTGCAGTTAAAACTAATTCCCATAATGTATACATATGGTCAATGATAAAACTTAGACTGTGAAATAATTCTACTTCATTGACCGAAGCTATTATTTTAATTGAAATTGGCTTATACATAAACATCTTCTCGGGGCAGCTGTTTTCTGGACTATCATTATGTGAAAATGTTTTACGACTACTTGCCCGCGGTATTAAAATTTGATAGCACTGATCGAAGAGTGGTAAATTATAAGTGACTCCCACTTGTAATTGAGGCCATTCCGTATTGATTTGGCGACAGGCTTGTTTCAAAATTTCTTCACCATCGTTGAAATACTTTTGAGCCAATAGACTTAACATTTCGTAGTAGAGATTGAAAAATGGCAAACGGGTAACAATAATAAAACTTTTTTGGAAATAACCACGAGGTAAATTGGGATCACGTTTTTGGCGAAAATATACAAAGCCCCAATAGTGCGATTGATCAGCTTTTAAGACTGGCGGACAGTCGCTATTATAGCAACGAAACTGATTTGAGCTAATAGTTCTACTTGTGTCCGGTGACATTCTTAAACGCATATGAAATTTAGTATCGCCCATACAACCAGAATTTGAATCAGGAAATGCCATATAGCAGATATTAGTAACTTCTTGTTCCGTGGGAATAAATTCTGTAGGATAAACAAATTCCAAAGCCTGACCCAAATTTAAATCAAATGTAACTATGCACATGCATTGTATCCACTGTGACAAACGTGACCAATTTTGTTCCCCATTACCATCTTTAGATGTCTCCATGTTATCCAAATTTAACAAAGAGACTGCAGGAGATTTTCTTATCACTGTTATTGTTTTGTCTTCCAGAGCATCGTTTATTGTATTATCTCCATTCCGTATTTCCTCTTTTTGGTCGAAAATTATTGGTTTTTGTTTATCCATATTGTTTATTTATTATAAGATTTTTTAATGTTTTCATGTAAAATAAACTTTCACAAATTGTTAATTAAAGTACGAAAAAAAACATTTTGATATCGATGAAACAATGAACAAAACAAAAGAAAATAACAAATGACAAGATAATGTAGGGCTACCAGATTTTCATAAGTATGTATACATATAAAATGAGCGTTTAAAAAAGCGCTTACTCATTTTTATTCAAAAATCTACTGATATTTCAGTTTTTTTCAAATTATTCGATCACGTAATAAAAATTATACGAATTGCTCCAATAATTATGTAGGGGACGCGAAGAAGTAACATAGATACAAATTAAGATCACTGAATCTCCGTCTTCAAGATTTATTTCATTAGTTTGTAATACAAAAAGTTTTCAATGGTAATAGTATGTTATAATTAAATGTGTGTCTTTCAGTCGCAATCACGCCTTAACAGCAGAAACGATTTTAATGGAATTTTAAATATAGAAAAACTTTAACATGGAAGGAACTATAGAATATATATTAATTTAAATTGAAATGACTAAATCTTTCTATATAAAACTGACAAAGGGAAGCTGATTTAGGGGAAATTTTGGTAAAGGGCAAAGTTATTTTTTACGTCTTCTAAATATATTTATTAATCCATTCATCGCAGAGGCATTTAACACGTAATTTATATTTTTAGAATGTTATATAAGTAAAAAATTTGTTTATATAAAACTGACAAAGAGAAGCAGATTTAAAGGAAATATTGATAAAAGACAAAGTTATTTTTTACGTCTTCTAAATATTTTAATTAACCCAATAATTAACAATGGCTATCTCTGCGACATGTCGCCTAGTGTAAACCTTAATTAAACAGCTACTACTACTTACGAAATAAAAATACATATAGACATTTTAAAATAGAAGATATATTATTATACGGACACAATAATTGTGCCAATAACGGCACATTTCGCATATTGTTGAAAAATAAATTCCTATAGGGTTAATAATGCATAGCACATTCACCAACCCTGACTTAGAAAATGTCAACAGACGTGTACAATAACTAGAAAAAAGGGAGGAGAAGGCAGAAAGAAAAAATAATTTGTTGGCAAATAGTGTTTTTATTTATGATTTTCTTATAAAATAAACGAAAAATAAATCCGAATACATAAAGTTATAAGAAGTAAACGAAACCTTTTAATGGATTTTCTAAAAAGTGGCATTAAAACGGTACTGGGTGCCGCGGAACCGGGCCAACAGCCTAGCCCAGCGGAAACTGTAGAAAAACTTGTAGATAGAGCAGCATCATCAACCTTGTTAGAAGATAGACGTGATGCATGCCGTGCTCTAAAAGCACTTTCAAGGAAATATCGTATAGAAGTAGGAGCACAGGGAATGCCTGCATTGGTGTCAGTGCTACAAAATGACTGTCAAGATTGTGAAATAATTTCGTATGCTCTGGATACATTGTGCAACGTAGTGGCCACAGAAGAGTTTGATGAAGAAGCTGATAACCCAGCGGTATCGGTAAATGTGGGAGAACAATTTACAGAAATGTTTATAAAGAATCCAGAGCATGTCACATTGGTTATGGGATATTTGGAAGAATATGATTTTCGTGTTAGACGTGCAGCCATACAACTATTGACGACCTTGATTCAAAACAAGACTAGAGATTTACAAGAACATATACTAGTTAGTCCAATGGGTGTTTCTAAGCTAATGGATTTGCTGTCGGATAGTCGTGAAGTAATACGCAACGATGCATTGCTTTTGCTCATCCAGTTGACCAAAGGCAATTCAAATATACAAAAGATAGTGGCATTTGAAAATGCTTTCGATAAAATATTCGACATTATACGTGATGAGGGTTGTGCGGATGGTGGTATAGTGGTTGAAGATTGTTTAATTTTGCTTCTAAATTTGCTTAAGAATAATTCTAGTAATCAACAGTTCTTTAAAGAAGGCTCATATATACAAAGATTAGCTCCCATGTTTGAATTAACTAATAGAGAAGTGGAAGGAGAACAGGGTTGGGCACCACAAAAAATGTCAAATGTTCATTGTATGTTGCAGGTGGTGAGGTCATTAGTCACACCCAGTAATCAGCAACAAGTAGTGGCGTCATGTCAAAAAGCTATGAAGCAATCAAAACTCCTAGAAGCTCTTTGTGAGATACTAATGGGTAGTGGTGTACCCGCCGATATTTTAACAGAAACTATTAATGCTGTAGCCGAAGTTGTAAGGGGAGATCCTGATAATCAAGATCAACTCAGTAAAGTAATGGCACCCAGTACCCCACCCAGACCTGTCATAGTTGTTTTATTGATGTCTATGATAAATGAGAAGCAAATGCTAGCCTTACGTTGTTCCGTACTGTATTCATTCCAATGCTATTTATATCGAAATTCTGCTGGCCAACAAGACGTTGTGTCTACACTTTTACCTTCATCCGCAGCAGACGTTTCTAGTCTCTCGACTGGTCAACTATTGTGCACTGGTTTATTTTCCACTGATTCTCTAGCAAATTGGTTTTCATCAGTAGCATTAATGCATACTCTGGTTGATAATACATCACAAAAGGAAGAGTTACTGAGGGTTCTGTTAGCCACGCCTGGTGGTCAAAAACCCATAACTTTATTAGAACAATGTACCAATCTCTTGCAACAAGAATCCTATAAACTGCAAAGTAAAGTTGGTCTTTTGATGTTATTAAGTATGTGGTTGGCACATTGTCCAACTGCAGTTAAGACTTTACTGCAATCTCAAGGTACTATGGCTTATTTAACTGCGCAAATTAGTGGCAACGAACATGACGAAAACGAGTATTTGGTACAGGGTTTGTGTGCTTTTCTCATGGGCCTTTGCATACAATTTAATGACAACAGCCTTGCCGGCCAGAAAAGAGATGATATTTGCCAATTGATTATAAAAAGAATTGGTCAGGAAAACTTTTGCAATAAACTAAATGAGGTCTCACGCCATGAGGCCTATAGTAGAGCCTGCAAACAACCACAAATAAGAGCCAAATCTGCCAATGAACTTTTACTTGATTACGAGTACTGCAAACTTTTCAAAGGTCTTGAAGCTTTGGTTGTCAAACTAGTTACAGGTTTTGATGTCAATGGTGTAGAACTTACCGAACTTACTTTGAGTTCTGAAGCTTCAGCGTTAGTAGCTCAATATAAAGGTATTATTAGAGGACTTGATACGCAAATAACTTCACTGCAGGATACTGTCAAAAAATTGGAAGCAAAAAGTGCTGAACAGGAACAGAAACTTAGCGAATTGCAAACACAAAATCATCAATTGATTGATCAAAATACCTTACTTAAAGCCCAACTATCGGCTCTTAAAAGTAATGATTCTTCCACAAACTCCTCTACACCCAACAATGAAAACAATCCCCACAACAACAATTTAGCCAACACAAATCAAGCCACCTTGGAGGCCCTTAATGCTGCCCAGTTTCAAACAAATCTTTATTATACCGAAAACTTGCGATTAAATCAAGAACTTGAAGCATTACGTAAACGATTGCAAGAAGCCATTGAAACGGCGAATTTAGCTAATGAAAATCATCATAAATTGCAAAAGGATCAAGAAGATCTTCTAGAATTGTTGACAGATCAGGAAAATAAAATACAACGTTATGCCCAGCAAATGAGGGCGGCAGGTCTGCCCGTTGAAGATGACAATGACGAGACCGAAGATCTTGAATCATCTGACGCTGTTAAGATCAATAATACACAACAGCAACAGTCTTCGGCTGTTACAAATTCCTTAGAAAATTCAAGTCCTACACATATGCAAAATATTTAAATGTAGAAATTTAAGAAAATTTACCCGTATATATGTTTTGATAATGATAATAGAATTAAAGCCTGGCTTTGGAATCTTTCGCAAATGCAGTTGTGTGTTAAAGTTCAATATGTTTTAAATATAACAATTTAAAAAATATTAAGTATATTATACCCTATAATAAAAAGAAAATCTAACTAATATTTTAAATTGATTTTTATTTGGAATCTTATTTTGTAAAAAATAAAGATATAATAAAAAGTATAGTTATATATTCCCATAAATAATAACAAGTATCAAAAAACAAAATTACAATTCTATGCAGCCATATGCAAATAAATCAGAATAATAAATATGTTTATAGAGCAATAAATTACCGCATATGTTTTAATCGAAAAATATATGGTTTCAATATTTTGCACATTTTAAATGAAATTCTAACTTGTCTTGAATTTTTCGTAAAAAATATATGAACACTAAAATGAAATCGTAACTATGTTTTCATACTTTCACATTTATAAAACTCAATTACAATGTTTAATGTATATATTTTGTGTGAATTTATATTAAATTTTGTTTTGTTTATTACTCATAATTTGTATATGAAAGAATTTGGTTGATTAAAATAATCGAAATTATTAGCTTTTATATCGCCACCGAAAATGCAAATGAAATTTAACATCAATATTTATATTTAACTAATTTATATGGTGTTTATATCAAAACGAAATCCAATTGGTTTTTGAAAATCTAAATTTCTAAAACCAAATCGTTTACATACCTTATTTTCTCTGCATGTGGTTTTTGTTGATGTGTTGAATTTTTTTTATTTCTTATTTTGATAATATAGTTCTTGTTTTTGTTGATAAAAACGTTTTCATCTAACTTTTGAAAATAATTTACACCAAAAATTTATAACAATTATGATATAAAAACAAAAATTTATCTGTTTCCGTTTTACATCATATTCAAAAGCTGATTTTTGCAAAAACTCTTAAACAGGCTGTATCATAAATATTTATTTTAGTAGTTGTAGTTATAAAAGAATGGGTAATAATTCTACAGCGTTATTTCTGAAGATGACAATTTCAAACAAAAATCATTAAACATAACGCAAAGTAGTATTCATGCCTTCTGTAACCAGTTAATAAGTTTTTACCTGAGATGTTACCAAATTAGACCCTAAAATTTTAGTACAATGGCTGAATGTGTTTTGTTAAACCTGCATTTAAAAAAAAAAAATAATAAAATTACATTACATTTACTCAATTTATAAAGTTTTTTTTTTGAGTTATTGTGTTATATGTTATTTAAAATAACACATTTTAAAATTTTTGAAAATATATGTATATGAAAATTTAAAATAATATTATAACATTGTGAATTCTGTTAAATTCTGTTATTTTGTTTTAAAATTTGTAAATTTATTAAAAAATAATTCTTTTATTGAATGTTTGTATTGCAAAATGTTACACCAAAATTCAATAAGATAACTAAAAACTCGATTTTTAACTAAAAATTTACACTTTTCGATAAAATTAAATTTTATCACTATAAATTAAAATTTTCACAAAAATAAAATTATTCACTGAAATCAATTTTTTTTTTTTCGAAAACATCTATTTTTTCAATAAAAATCTAGTTTTTCACTAAAAACCTAATTATTCACTATTAATTTTTCACTAAAAATCTATTTTTTCGCTTCAAATCAATTTTTTCACGAAAAAATAATTTTTTACTTAAATCTTATTTTTCTCTAAAAATCTAATTTTTCACAGAAAATCAAAATTTTCACTAAAAACCTAATTTTTACTAAACCTAATTTTTTACTAAAAACCTATTTGTTTCACTAAAAAATTAATTTTTCATTATTTTTTTGCTGCAAAATTATGATTTTTCACCAAAATCTAATTTTTTACTAAAACCTAATTTTTCACTAAAAATCAAATTTTTCACTAAAAATCAAATTTTTCACTAAAACCTAATTTTTTACTAAAAAACTAATTTTTAACTATTGTTTTTTTTGGTAGCTAAATTATGATTTTTCACCAAAATCGAATTTTTTACTAAAATCTAATTTTTCACAAAAAAATCTAATTTTCACTAAAAACATAATTTTTTCTAAAAATCAAAATTAATTTTTCACAAAATTTTTATTTCTGCTAAATTATGATTTTTCACCAAAATTTTAACAGAATTGATTTATCAATGAAAGTAAATCAAAAATTAAAGTCCAACAATATAAACAACAACCAGGCAGTATGTAATGCGGCCAAACATCAGAAAATTGTTCTGAATCGTTTGGTATACTTTAAGGTGGATGTAATAAATGAAAAAGTATTTATTTCCATAAAGCAAGATTTTATCCAAAATTTTTCATTAAAAAATAAAATGATTTTAAATTTTGACATTTTTTCAAAATAATATAACAATTCATTCGAAAATAACACACATATTCACAGTGTATTATTTTTTAAAAAAGTATGACTTCTCCATATAAAACTTTAACAATTAATACAATAACGGGGTTGTGAATTGGGTAATTGTTTTTAATACGGGCTTAAAAAAAAAATTCTCTCTCTCTGAAAATAATTAATTAAAAAAACTAAAAATTTCTTTAGAACGATAAAAAAATTCTAAACTTCTCGTCAGATCAGTTTATAGTTTCCCTAAAAATATATACTATAATAAATTTTATTTCTGTGGGACAATATATTTCCAAAACAATTTGTTAGATTATTATAAATGTAATAAAAAGGAAAGGATTCAAAAATGGAAAAGAATGTTATTTTTTCTTTATTGCAATAGGAAATTAGTTAATTGAAGTTGACTGTTTTATTAAGGAAAAATCCCCATAGAAACATATTTTGTCGACCAAAAAATTAAATGTAAATTAAATCCCTATTCACTAAAAAAGATTTTTTTTTTTTAAATAAAAAACAATATTTTTATTTTCATGTTTACTTTTTTTCTTGTCTTTCGTGCATTAACTCACGAACCCATTAAAAATGCTTCCTTATGTTAAAAATAAACAATATGTTTAAATGTTGTTGCTATTTACTTCTTGTCGCTGGAGATGGAACTCTTTGATTCGCGCATGGAAGCAGAACGACGTCTCTTGGCTTCTTCACGCTTGGCTTTGTTTTCCTTCTTGCGTTGAGCCAACAATTTAGCGTAATCAGCAGCGGCTTCCTTGGAGGCAATTTGACGTTTCTTCTTGAGGGCAACACGTCTGCGTTTACGTTGCAAGACAACGGGGGTGATGAGACGTTGGATCTTGGGAGCCTTGGAGGTTGCCTTCTTGCCATCTCTGGCGGGAAGAGGGCGACGTACAACATAACGACGGACATCATCTTCCTTGGTCAAGTTGTACAACTTGCGGATCTTGCTGGCTCTCTTAGGACCCAAGCGACGGGGAACGGTGATGTCGGTAAGACCTTCGATTTCGTTTTCGCCTTTCTTGACAACAACCAAAGCCAAGACAGACATGTTAGCATCAACAATGCAACCACGAACTGACTTCCTTTTACGTTCACCAGTACGACGGGGACGGTAACAAGAGTGTCCCTTCTTCAACAACAAACGTACACGACCTTTACAATAAAAATTAAACAAAAATTAGAACCTTTCTGGATAACATGTAGGAGTTTTAGAACTTACCATGAGTCAAGACACCTTGTTTCATGGGGAAACCTTGTTTGTCGTTACCTCCGGCAATACGAAGCATATAACCTTTCCATTGGTCACCGAGAATGTCGGCTTCGACAACTTGGCCCATACGTTTTTCATAGAACACACGCAATTTGTGTTCATCAACAACTTCGAAAAGTTTTTGGCATCCCGTTACGGGATATGAAATGTTGAGCTATAAATAGAGAACATATACCATAATGTAAATAGTTTTCACCAAGTTGCTTGCTTATCATTCATTATAACACAATGTATACGCGCAGAGGTTAGCACTACAACAAATTATAATCGTGCTTAATTTCATCAATCACTCAAAAATAACACATAATTTTTTTTGATTTCAAGAGTTAAGCATACATATTGAGTTTTTGCACATGTATTTCACAGATTTAACATGAATTTTCACATATTTTACATAAAAAATTACACACCTTCATTTTTAATGTCTGATTTGGAGGAACACCAAACTAAAAGGAGTAGGCAAGATGTCAAAAAAGGCAGATGAGAGATGGCGATAGGGCGTTTTTACAGAATTGGCCGTTTTTTGACAGCTACGTCGTGCTTACATATCACAGTGTTGTATTTGAAAGCAACGCTTTTAACATTTTGTTAAAAATTTCATTAAAAAATGTAAACATTTTCAGTCGTTTTCAAAAATAATTATTTATATATTTATATTTATATAATTAATACGCAAAAAGTTAGCAAACCTTTATCAAATATAAATTAGTTTTTCGTGTTTTAAGAAAAAATTAACTAAAATGTTTTTTTTTAAGTACCAATGTAACAAACAGACTTTGTTTTTCATAGAATATCCTGAAATTTTATAAATGGTTTGAAAAAGCAAAAAACATATTGAATGGTACTGCACTCTTGCTTGTATTAAAAAAAAAAAAGAAAAAATGAATGGATTAAATTGTAGGTTTCTAAATAAGCTTCCGAGTGGATATATAACACGTGGTCTTTACATAACATAAACCATTTAACATTAATAATGCCCGTCCAACTTAATGTTAGTGTTAATTTTTTCGATGTTTAAACACGGTTGCTAAAACAAATGTTAAAAGAACCATGTATAAACATCGAAAAAATTAACATTAAGTTGAACGATTTTCATTTAGTTAGTAACAATGTGAAATATTTTATATAATATGTGGACTGCGTGTAAAAAATTTAAGTGCTACTGTAAAGAATATAAAAAAAAAAAAATTAATAAAAAAACCGGTTAACCGATAAAAAAAGAATAATGTTGAATAATATGACAATAAAAATGAGTTGAAATTGTTTTGGTTTTCTATAAAACAAAAACTGGTAAATGGTTGCCTTTTTTCAATACACTATTGAAATCTTTTCTTATAAGCAGTTATGTATATATTTATTCCAGGGTGTTGAATGAATCCATGATAAACTATTTTCTCGTTTGTTGATCAAAGATTTATAATTAACAAATCATTTTATTGATTTGTAATAAAAATGAAAAAAAGTGGAATCAAAAAAAATACAATGAATTATATTAAAAAATACGTGACAGTTTTTCGCTCACGTTCTTTTTCCAAAACCAACTTAGCGTTACAAAATGTGCCAAATTTCTATATCTTTCACTATTATAAAAACATACATATGTTTGATAAAGGCTTAAATTCCCATAAGAAAAAGTTAGTAAACCTTTATCAAGTATACATTATTATTTTTAATTACGGCTGATAGATTTTTTTGATCACTTGAATTTTAAAAACTGCACATTGTGCATGGCCCACTACTTTGTTTCAGCCGCCGCCGGTGTTATAATTCATCGGCGCGGGTTTCTGTCGATACTCTCGTCTTAAATGTCAATACAAATGAAAACAACAACACGTGTAGTTGAATTTTTTTCGGGGAAGACGAACGAATTTTAATTTGTAGAAAAAAATATAAAATATATTTAAATACAAAATGGGTAAACCAAAAAAATCTAATTTAGCTCCAGTAAAGAAAGTCTCCTTAGAGCAACAATTAATGGAAGGTAAAGTCGCCAAACAAAAGAACAGAAATAAGGTGCACATCCGTGCAGAGGAATCATCGGTATGTTTGATCTTTTTAATAATCAAATCCATGCTTTATTTTCTAAACATGAAATATTAAACAGATTTTAGATAGTAAGACTAGTAAAAAAATTTTGGAGGCAGCTAAACAACAGCAGTTAGAATTAAATGATGAAAACTTTCCCAGTTTAGCCCCAAAGAAAAAAGTAAATTTTGATTTGGGTAAGTTAGCCAGTAGGTTTTTTTGTAGGCTTTTGTAAAAGGAAACAACTTTCTTCTCTGCAGGTGAAATTAATGAGGAAGATGAAAATGTTAATGTCAATGAGCAGGATTTCATGGATGATTTGGAAATCGATGAAGAAGATGCCAAGGCTTTTGAAAGATTTCAAAATCCTGATGGTGGCAAGCGTACATTGAAGTTAGCGGAAATTATTATGGATAAAATACAAGAAAAACAAGCTGATATACAAACTAAACTCACAGATGAGGGATCTCTTAAAATTGAAGATCTCGATCCTCGCGTTAAGGAAATGTATGAGGGAGTACGTGATGTTATGAAACGCTATCGCAGTGGCAAAGTTCCTAAGGCCTTTAAAATAATACCAAAACTACGCAACTGGGAACAGATTTTATTCATAACAGAACCACATAATTGGAGTGCTGCTGCCATGTTTCAAGGAGCTAGGTAATATATCAATAAAAATATAAAAAAAGTATAATAATAACTTCTTTTTACAGAATTTTCTCCTCCGTTTTGTCACAAGCAATGGCTCAACGTTTCTACAATTTAGTTTTATTACCTCGCATTCGTGATGACTTGGCTGAATATAAAAAATTGAATATGCATTTATATAATGCTTTGAAAAGGGCTCTCTTCAAACCAGCAGCCTTTATGAAGGGTATTATTTTGCCCTTGCTCGAAGCTGGTGATTGTACTCTACGTGAAGCCATTATTTTTGGTAGTGTTATAGCACGTAATTCTATACCCGTCTTGCATTCGTCAGCTTGTCTTTTGAAAATCTGTGAAATGGGTTACACAGGAGCTAATTCAATTTTTATACGATATTTCCTAGATAAACGTTATGCCCTGCCATATCGTGTAGTCGATGCAGCTGTCTTCCACTTTTTAAGGTTGGTTAAAAGAAAATGTATTCATTTAGATGTTTCATTGAAGATTTCTTTTTAATTTTTAGATTCGAAAATGATAAACGTGAAATGCCTGTTTTATGGCATCAAAGTTTGTTAACTTTTGTCCAACGCTATAAGAATGATATTTCATCGGAACAAAGGGAAGCTTTAATTGGCTTGTTAAAGTAAGTTTTTGTTTAACTAGTTACCCTAAGTATGTACTTGCATGTTAGTTATTAAGGGAAGGTTATAATATTTTTACCGTTAGATTATAATTTGTTGAAAGAAGGTTAATGGCCTTAAACATAATTACAGTAATAACTCTATAACTAGATGTGAGTTGAGGTAAAATGGAATTAGTTTGAAATAAGTTTTCGTATATGTTTTCTGGGGAATGTGGCATTAATTCGTTAAAATTAAGAAAATTGCGAATAAACTTTTTTCATTAATTTCATTAAGTACATAGTGCAGATTGGTATATTAAACTCCATTCTTCTTAAACATGTGATCCTCAAAATGTCAACAAAATACTTATAGAACTAAACAAAGTGATTTGTCACACCATTTTTTGTCATATAAATTTTGCTGACTTATCTCTTCATGAGATGAAGCTCTGGCTATTATCATTAGTATATTTACTAGTGTTTTGATCCTTATCTTTAAAATGCCCGTAATCTCTTGCAAGGTATTACTTTGTTATATAAATGCTTGTGCAACTTATTTCTTAGAAGTTTGAAATCCTTAATATGTTATACCTGATATGTCATGAAGCTTCGGCTATGATCATCAAGAGATCCGACTGTCTTCTCTTGATATTTGTTCCCCAGAGCTGATTGCTATATAACCATACTGGTTTTATTACTACATTTGAAAACAAATAACAAGCACACAAATTTTTCGTTATGGAGAGCAACGAAAAATATTAAGCCGCCTTTAGAGCTCCAAAATCCTTTAAGGAATGCTGACGGTACCTAGTCCCGTAGTGCAAAGGAAAGAGCAAATTTATTTGCATGTTATTTAAGTTCCGTCTTTCACGAAAATCCCCAAACAAATTATTTTGTATTGAGAGAAACACCTCTCACTACATTTAACAATGATGACATAATTGTTATTAGCCCAGAGGCCATTAATACAATCATCAAGAATATAAATGAAAAAAAAAAAAAATCACCTGGACATGTTTAATAACATCATTAATGATCAAATACCTACCCAAAGTGGCTATAATTGTGCTATCTACAATATTTAATGCAATCTTAAAATTAGGAGTTTTTCCAAAAATTTGAAAAACTTCTCAGATTAAAATGATACCAAAGCCAGGAAAAGATTTAAGTGTATAGTTATAGTTCTATTAGCTTACTTCCTTGCTTGTCGAAAGTATTTGAGAAAATATTTCAAAAGAAAATTATCCCATTCATAAACGATAGAAACATCGTCCCAGTTCACCAGTTTGGTTTTCGTTAAAAACACGGAACCATTGAACAAGTAAATCGTCTTACTGGAGAGATTAGGAAATCTTTTGAATCAAAGAAATATCATTTTGCTATTTTCTTGGATGTCGCGCAAGCTTTCGACAAAGTATGGCACAAAGGTTTAATATATAAAATCAAATGTTTACTACCACCATGTACCCACAAATTGCTAGAATCTTATCTATCTGACCGTTTATTCAGAGTAAAGTTTAATGAATTTGTAACAGAAGACTATGACATAAAAGCAGGTGTTCCACAGGGAAGTGTTCTTGGACCTACACTTTATTTAATTTACACTTCTGACTTGCCTACATACGATGTACTGACTATATCTACATTTGCTGATGATAACGCAATAATCAGCTCTCATGAAAACCCACACATAGCATCTAGTCAATTAGATATTTATCTCCGACATGGTTAGCAAACTTTCGAATAAGGTTAAATGAATTAAAAAGTAACCATGTTACGTTCAGCTTAAGAAGAGGTAATTGTCCCCCAGTCACGCTTAATGCTATAAATATACCACAGTCAGATCATGTCACTTACCTTGTTATTCATTTGGATAGACGACTTATTTGGCGTCGACATATAGAAACCAAGAGACTTCATATGAAACAGTCAATCAACACTAAGCCTTGACAATAAAGTCATCCTGTATAAAACCATATTAAAACCAATTTAGACTTATGGCATCCAATTATGTGGTACTGCCAGTAATACCAGCATTGATATTATACAGAGGGCACAAGCGGAAATTCTTAGAACTATGACGGGTGCACTATGGTACATAAGAAATGAGAATATCCATAGGGACTTAGAGATATCACTAGTAAAAAAAAAAAATTAAAAAAAGGAGTGAAAAATAATCCAGAAACTTCAAACTCATCCAAATCCACTAGCTAGACTCCTTGCTGAAGTGCAAACATATTCAAGGTTTTGTAGAGCCGACCTAATGCCCTGCTAATTAGAGGCCTGTATACAACATAGCTCTCCCTAGAGAGTAGATATTTTTATGTTTAGTTTTAAGATTTAAATACTTACTGTGAGGCCTAATAAAGGCAGATTCAGTAAATAAATAAAAAAATATAAAAAAGAAAAATACTACATTATACAAGAGGACCTTGCAGTTCCAGAAATGACCGTAGACTATTTAACCAATACTTTTAATCATATTTTATTTTAACATGTGAGTTTTTTGTATTAACATGAAGGAAAACAGTTTATAAAAGGAGGAACTGACTGAAATATATATTTTTTTAATTTAAAAGCCTCTAAAGGCTAAAATTAAGGAAATTCCACTATATATTGAATCATATTGGGCAATGGGATTACCGCAGTTGGTTAGAATATACAATGATAATGGCCAGAATGTAAAATTAATATTTAAATACATAATTAAATTTTTTTCAGAAAACAATCTCATCCAAAAATTACACCTGAGGTACGTAGAGAACTTTTGGCGGCCACTTGTCGTGACGTGGAAATGATGGAATGTGATAATAAAACAGCGGCAGTGCCCATGGAAACGTATACAGATCAAGATGTAGGATATGAATAAATTAAATGACACAATAGATGAATATATGAATTACTACAGTTAATGAAATGAACTAAGCAAACAATTTAAATTTAAATATTTATAAATAAAAAATGAATATTATATTTTTTATTGTTGTAAATATAAAAAAAAAAATAAATTTTTATAAATTTAAATAAAACATCATTTTCTATAGTTTATTTTTTAATTAATCATTGGACACTTTATTAATTTATAGAGTTGTTGTTCTGTTTTTTATTCGATGATATGAGCTTTTTTTTAATTTTTTATTTTATTTTTTTGGATATAAAAAGCATTTTTATCACAAAAATTTTATAATAAAAAAAGGGATTAAGTAAGAAAGAAAAAAATTGGGAGGGGAGTCATCATCATATTTTTTCTTAGAAAAGAATTTTAAAGGTTTTGAAATAATTTTGGTTCGTAAAAAAAAACAATTTAGTTTAACTAAATAACAATTATTTTTTTCTTTTGTTCTTTCTTATTTTAACAAAGTATTAATTACTAAATTTTCTTAACAAAATAAATGTTTTTTTTTTTTTTTGGTATTTTTGTTTTTATATATTTTTTTATTTAATTTATTATACATATACAATATTTACTAATTTAATTAAATATATTTTTTGTATTAAAAAAATTCAATATTGCAAATTTATTTACTTTTATTTTGATTTCTAAGAATCAAAATTAAGGATTTGTTTTTAAATTTTTTTTCTGGTTTAGTTAAGAAGAAAGAATTTATTCTAAATAGTGTTTTATGTTTTTCTCTTATTAGTATATATTTTTTTTTAGTCGATTAAAATATGGACAACATCAATTTTTGTTTTAATATAAAAAGTGTTTAACTTTGGCAAGGATGTACACACATACGTTCATTAAATGAAATTTATAATAATTTCAAAGAAATTTGTTAAAAGTTACAAAGAAAATTTAATTAACTATATAAAACTTTTTTTTTAAAATTCACTTTTTTTTGTTGGAAATTATGATTCTATGAAATTACCCAAAAAGAAAAATCGTTTCGTTATTGGAAGTGTGTTTATTTTTGTTGTTGTTGCATTGTAATAATTTACTTGGAAGTTCGAAAGTAGTTACATATGATGTCATTGAATTCATTATATTAAAATTCAATTAATGCTGGAAAAGCTAAAATTTGTCTATGAGAAAATTCTTTTCTTACAAATTTTAATATATGATTTTTTTTTTGTGAGAAATAGATGAACGATTGCTAAAAATAGAACTTGTATGCATACGTTTTTCAATTTCTTTTATTATTCTTGGAAAATATGTAATTATGTATATCCATACATACAGTGGTAGACAATACAATGGAAACTTCTAAAGCAAAATCCCAAAACATTTAAAAACAATATATTTTTTTTTGGTAACACATTTGTATACACTTATATTTACATAACTTAACAAAAAATTAATAAAGTATTTAATTAAAATCTGATAATAAAAATCAAAATAAAAAGTATTCAGTATTGCGGTATTGACAAAACAATGGAAACTTTTAAACTNNNACCCCTTCTCTGTAATACGCAAGACTATGAACACCAGCATAAGAAATCCGCTGTAAACCACTACTCTCACTCATTTTTCGCTAACTCACTTAAACGTATAATATCTCCCTGAACAGCTTGATCATTTTTACCGCCTTTCGACGGCGCACTCTCGCACATTACACCTCACATTTATACTTAATTTGCAACACGGTACATCTTAAAAATTAAAAAGTAAACATCACTGACTCTTTTGGTTGAACTCACCGCATCTACATATTAAAAATCAACCACACCAGACTTCCCTTCTTCATTTCTTTTACACCACTACTCGCACCAAACACTGAAAAATACCCTACAATATTTGTACCTTTTCCAGAGATGGTGTTAACATAAGTACTCTTTGTGTTAGTTGTGTAACAATTACACAATAATGATTTTTGAATGTGTGCATCCTGTAATTAATCCAAACCAAGAAACCTTTTTTGCGTTTGTTTACAGTATCGCTTAGTAGTTCAGGGTTTTTTTTAGACCGCAGAAGCTGCAAATTTTATTTCTTTGTTTCTCTAACAATTTACACTCTTGTTTATAAATTAGCCTGGAAGTAGGGAGATTTTCGAAATTTGTGCGATGCTTGGTTTGTTTATATTGGTGTAGAACACAACTAGAATAAAGACAAATTTGTCGCTAAATTAAGACTAATGCGGTTTTTTCAAGCGATATTTTATAAAAAATGGTTGTTGAAATTGTTTTTTTAACATATTTTTTGAAATAACCTATTAATACAATTAATCTTTAGATTGATGCCAAAAAATGTAGAGAAGCCCCGATAAGTCTTGATTTAGTGAAATATTCATTGCATATTGATAAAATTATCAAATTCGCGTCCTTTGTTTTAAAATTAAGAACTCAATAAGATGAAGTCGATCTGTAAATGCGTTAGTACTTTCATAATATGGCTTTGTTCAGTCTTCATCAAGCTTTTCTATTTTGGATTTTAGGAAATAGTGCTCTAATCATCAATTGTGTAATGTTGACATAAAATACTTATGTGTTGTTAAAATTTATTTTCTGGAAAGTCTAATTTTATTTATTTTCCCTCAAAAAATATATTTCAACACTATAGGAACAAATATTAATTTTGCTAAATTTCTTTATCGCTAAAAGATCAAAAAGATCACACTAAGTGCTTCGTTAGTCGTTTCGAACTACATAGTTGACCTTAAAATCTAACTTCCAGGCTGCACAGCAACATACGTCTGACATTTCAAGTCTTATATAACGGCAAGGTGTTATACCGAAATTCTCAAAAAAATATGCAACGAATAAGAAAATATAACTCAAAATAGTATTCGTTGTTAGTCCGTAATGACTAACGAAATCCTCCAGAGTTAATTAATAATAATCCAACCGCAAAATCAATTAACGAAAATGGCTAAAGTTAAAATTTTTAAGATTTAAAAATTAAAATTATAAATGATTTTAGTGTTGGTTTAAAAACAATAAAACTATCGTTGTGATAAAATAATTCAATTAATAAGTCAACAAGTACTGTAAAAACTCAACATACTTGGAGGAAGACCCGTAAAACTATACAAAGACAGGATAATCTGATAAGGCAAGAGAAGTTTAAGAATGCCCAAAAATTACTCCCTCGAAGGTAGTCAATAATCTGAAAATTGGAAATTAGTACTCGAACAGTTAGCCGCTGGGCAAATGAGGGCTGGTTTTGGTTGTTATCGTCCTGTGAAAAAACACCTCTTATTCTCTAAAAAAAGAATCACTGCAGCTCGAATTCAATTGCCCAGAGAATCATTTATTGGAACCACAGACATGGAATAACTGTCGGCTATTTTTGGATGATCCAACATATAATTTTATGAAGGCAGAGATGGAAGAAACATTTGTAAGACGACCATAGGCAGAAGTGAATTGGGACCCAAAATTACTAACAAGGACAGTTTTAAAGTGTTGGTGGTGGCAATAAATTATGGTCTGGGGATTGTTTTTTTAGGCTATGGTATTGGGTCCAATTCATATAAAGAACTATGCTGGTATAGGATACAAGAAACAATTTTAAATGATTTAATGTATCATACGGCTGTTGGATAAGCCGCTAAGTTTGAAAGATTCACCACGAATAATGTAACCGAGTGAATTAAAGCAATCCAATGAGGTACGTATTTTAAAAGTGTCCTGCCGAATACCGATCTCAATCCCATAGAAAATCCTATGGAAATAGTAGAAATGCAAAATACGGACTCAAAAAATTACACCAGAAAGGAAAGATTTATTGGCCTTGTGGTTATAAGGGAATGCTTAAATATTTCAAAAGAGACTATTTAACTCTTTAATTGGTTCAAGCCATCGTCGTTCTGAAGCAGTACTTAAAAAGCAAAGTTACCCAAAAAACTTTATACAAAACTTTCACGCCCATATTTGGTTAAGATAATCCTAAGTTTCCATTGTTTTGTCAGTACCTATAGTTTAGAATAATTTTAATTTCTTGTTTTGTATTTTAGAATTTAATAATTTATTTTCTTAATTTTTGTTTATTTAAGTAAATAAAAGTATATACAAATTATGTACTTCAAAAAATTTAAATAATTTTTAAATTTATTTTGAATTTTGTTCCATTTGTAAAAATTTAGAAAAAATTTACATTGTATTGTCAAACACTGTATAAATGTTTAAGATTGGAATGCTACTAAAAAAATGTTGAAGCTAAGAACAGGACACGAAAATTAAAATCAAATTTCATACAAATATTTTCATGATATAAAATGAACAACGAAACGTATGTACTGCAGCTTCCTGGTCAAAATTTATATGTTAATAATGCTTAAGTATATGTTAGAATAATTTTAGAACCGGAAACCTGTTAAAATTTCCTAAAGAATTTCTGGTTTGGCAAAATTTAGCAGTTGCAGCAAATGATGTAAGTTATTTATGACAGTGGGCTATATAATACCGAAAAATACAACAAACAATGTTTGCAAAAAATTCTTTTTCCTTTCGTAAGAGAGCACAATGGGTCTACATATTTTTGGCCCAATTTGGGATCATTTTACTATCTAAGAACGCAAAACAATTACATAGTTTTTATAACAAGTAAATCCTAAGACTAGTGAAGAGATATTGGATTTTTGTAAAAAGAAAATTGAAGGGGACCAAAGGGGTGTCCAAAATATTGTAGATTGTAAAAGGAGGTGGTGGATAATTAACAGATTTTTTATTAACGAATTTGTTTTATTCAAATAGTCGAAATTTGATTCAAATATTTATGATCGATTTACTTTAAAATATAAATCTGTAGCAAATATCTTACTCATTATTAAACCGATTTATTTCATTGTTCAACACAAAAAACAGGTGCACTTAGAGCTAGCCCATCTAAGGCATTGTTCACTGTACTAAATTGGCTATCACCAGAAATTATGTAGAGTCCAAGAAATCTGGCCAGTGGTGGAAGAACAGCGAACAAAGCAGTTATTAAAGTTGTCAAGAACCCATCAAAGGAACTTTATTGTTGTCATTACAGGTCACTGGCCCATTGGCACAAACACTATAAGGCTAGGACTCTACTACACTACAACGGCTTTTGTAGGATTTGCTAAGACGAGGAAGAAGAAGCAACCACGAACCATCTTTTACGGCATTGACGAACAACGGCCACGGATATTTGGTCTAAGATTTTTAATAGACAAAAGCCATCTCTCTAGAGCAACTTTTTTGTTGGGCCACGAAATAGTTCGAAGAATCAGATGCTCAAAAAGATAAGGCTTAAAGCAGGGGGAGCTTTTTATGTTAACATAGCGGGACCTTAATTGGTACCAAATCTCTAGTATATACAGAGGCTTTAAAAAACACATTGCATTGTCAAACAGTGTATATATCTAATATTTCTTTAAATTGCAATTTTTTATATAAATATACAAAAACAAAAAATGCAATTTTTCCACATAATTTTCGAAGTCTTTAAAATTTATATTTAATGCTCCTACGATTTTATTATGTGAAATGGCAAAAAACTAAGTTCTCGCAGTAACAATCCAAGCACTTCTATATGAAAATGTGAATGTGCTTCGCGAAAAACTGACTTTTTGAAAAATTTTCGATCTTGTTTTTCAAACTTTGGGAGTGTCTACTACGCTGTCTATTTTGGACACATCAATGTGTTATAGCGCAAAATACGCATTACTACAACAGGAATAAATTCTTATCTCAAATTTTGTATTCGTTTGGGGCGCACAGACCCTGCCCAAAAAATTTAAAATATTAAAAAACCCAAACATTTTGTCATCATAAGTTTAACACCCTGTATTTAGTTGCTGAAAGTCTGCACAACATTAAAGATGGTGCAGAATTTATGTATACAGTCCGATTAGTTAACTTATGATAGAGTAAGATCAAAAAGTATAAACGCACGAACAAAAATTGTAGAAGGATGGTTAAAAACTTAAGTAGTTTTTATCAGTTTTTCTATATTCTTGAACTTTTGAACAAAAATCATGGTTAGAAAAAGAAACTTATTGTGTTAAAATTTTGCACTCTATTAGTTGCAAGTCTTGTGAGTTCAGATCTGTAACAAGTTTGTTAAAAATATCATTACCCCAAAGGGTATAAAGGATTTATGTAAGTCCAAGCGAGGTTTAAAAATAATTGATAATTTCCCATATACTCTTTACACCTGTCAGGCGCGGATGCAGTTCAAGGTTTTGGGGGAGGAAAATAGAATGATTTAACACCTGTGGTGAAGGGCAGAGGAAGGTTTGTAACAACTAGTCAATAGTATTTCCCTTATCATTAGTTTATCAAAATACTCAATCAATCTTCAATTATTCCAAAAAAGTGCAATTATAACAGATTCTCATCCCTGGTTCATATACACACACATATACATGTATGTATGATGTAAATGTAACTCTTGAACGTATGTAGTGTGTTTGTTGGGTGGGAAGAAGGATTAAGGATGATTGCAGAAATGTTATAGGGTTTCAGATTAAGGTTTTATAGAAATTTATGTATCTAAGATAATATTAATTTTATTTACGAGTTTATGTTCATTTTTTTTTTGTTATTTTATATATTTTTTGCTCGAATTTATAAATAATAAAATATACATACATATATAAATGTTTGTACTTACATATGTATTCACATGTATTTATGCATTTATTTTGGTTTGTTTGTTTGGTATTTTGTTATTAGTATTAGTTTTTCTCTCTATATAAGTAATAGTTTATACTATGGTTTTGTATGAATGTAAATTTTATGTAGTTAGTAATATTTGTTTATATTTTTTTGTTGCTTTTTTTTTGTATTTATTTATATGGATGAGCTTAAAAACTATATTTATTTATTTTTTGGTTTGTTCTCTTTTTTTTTTTTTTTGTAATATTTGTTTTTGTTTTCTATAAGTATTGTTTTGTTATCTCACTCAAACATTTTGTCAAAAAAACAAAAATTAAATTAGAAAAACATTTTATAATTTTTTTTTGTTCATACAATTTAAATGCAGATCATAATAATAATAATAATCGTACAAATAGTTTATTTGTTTTTTTGGGGCTTTGTTTTTGTTTTCGACAAATATTTAATTTTATAAATAAATATTAGTTATAATCTATTTTAATGTTAGTTGTTTTAGTGTTTTTTTTCTTTTTTTTTATAATAATTTATTCAAATAAATCATATTTACACTTAGCAAATAGTCGCTGTTGGAAACAAAAAAACACTTAGATTTATACATTAATTTATTATACATAGAAAAATGATTTATTATTTAATTAGTTGTGTATCAAATTATATTTATTTTTTTTTGTCAATTTAAACAACTGTCATTAGAAAAAAAAAAACAAAAAAAAAAATTTGTTAATTTTAAATTTAATTTTATTTAAATCCTTTACTATCATTTACAATAAATTATGCATGAAAATTAACATAAATACATTTAATATTTGTTGTTTGTAATTATAGTTTATTTAAGTATTATTTATTTGAATTTTGTTTTGGTATTAATTCATGTTCTATGAACATTTGGTACTTGCTTTTTTTTAATGGTTTATTTAAATGTTAATGTTAATTTTTTTTGTTTTATCTGTTTATTGAATAATTAGTTTTTAATTTATAAAAATTATGTATAATTAATTTAAATTGTTTTGGTTTTTTATTTATAATTAAATTTATATATTAATAATACTATTTCTTTTTGTTTTGTTTTTGTTGTTGTACATATGAGTATAATTATAAAAAAAAATTTGTTCCATTTAGTTTTCGGTTAGTAGTCACATTTAAATTTAAATGTTTTTATAAAAATTTAATTCAAACAACGTACTTTAATTTATTTAAATTTGATTAAAATTTAAAAATAAGAAAAAAAAAACTATATTGTAATGGTATTATAAAACAAATATTGTTGGAATATATTTAAAATCAATTAAAAACAATTTAATTTAGATTTAAATTGTTTTTAGAATATTATTAAATTTAAAATCAAGTGTTTTTAAGAAGTAATTTAGAATTATATATTAACATATATTCTTAATAATTAGGTCAGTTTATGATGTAAATGGTGGCGTGTTTATACCTCTACTCAGTGGCTATACAGCCCATTATGATCCCTTTATTCTAGAAGAAAAGAAAAGGCAAAAGAAAATTGAAGAAACAGTAAGAAAGAAAAGGGGAATCTAACAATTATGTGTGATTGCTTCGAAGCTATTTTTACACATTACAAAGCCAATGTGATGGATTAGCTCTTTGTTTCTTACCTCATGTAGCTTATGCAATGTTTGGCTCTCAAACCACTTTAGCCTATCTTGATGAAGCCACTATAATTCTTAGACTGTTGCGATTTATATCCAGAAGATAAGGTCATTACGCTCCAGATACTCTGCAGACTGTTCTAATAGAATCTATTCCCTTATGGTCCTAAAATAGGACCTAGAGCTAGCTCTTAATGGCTATTTCATTGCATAAAATATATCAGTATCCAGAAACCTAACAGAGTCGTATCGCATTGACATCCATTAGTTTTCTCAATTTCTTCCTGCACTCAAAAACCAATCTGGATCTAATATAATGTCTTGTTAGTACCAATAATGCTGCCTAACTGTCAACATACATAGATAGTGATCTAAGATCCCCGGGTTTTATAAAAGCCAAGGATTTCTGTCTGAAAAACTCTACAACTGTCAGACAATTTATAGAATCGTCTAACATCAGTTACCAAATAATAGACCCCTGCTCCAGTGCCTACTTTCATCTTCAAGCCGTTCGTAAAGACAGCACAAACTCAATGAGGCTTTCCTGCTCTAACCCAGAGGTACCTGTTAAATATCTCCAGAATAGTAGTAGCCCTAAAGTCAATGATGGTCCCCATATAATCCTTATGCTCGCCCAAGCATAATGTCCTACCTTCGAATTCAACTTCATGAAGTATGCTAACGTGCCACGCCCTAAAGTTGCTTATTTAAGTTTAAATAGATCTCGGACAGCCATCCCTCTCATAAACTTCTCAATTGGAAGTAGGTGGAGAATGATATCCAGAGTCGCCTGAGGTGTGCTTCTCCTGGCACTTGGGATGCCAATTGAAGCACATCTCCTATAAGTTCTCTTGCATACCGTCCACCAAACTGAACAACCATAAGTAAGATGTGTAGAACCAAAATACAATCATCGGTTTAAGACCACAATTCTTAATAACTACTTCTGACAACAATGAGTGCAAAGAATAAAATACCTATTTCTGATGTTTGTAACGCACAGAAAAAATATTCGGATCTCCATCATTATGTATACCGTTCGACTCTGAATTACTTTCTGAGTCGATTTAACGATGTCCGCCCGTCCGTCTGACTGGCTGTTCAAGTAAAGCAGATCATGAAAGAGTTGTCCCAGTCTACGCCCTTTTAGTGCTGGACATTCACATAACAAGTGTTGTACGGATTACTCTTCTTCCTCATCAGAGAAACTTCTACAAAAACTTTTCCCTGGGTAACCCATATGTTCCGACATGCGCCCGATCATTCTGTGCCCTGTGACTATGCCTACTAGAAGCCTTATCGATGATCTTAGAACCATCAGTGAATACTGAGATTGCATATTCCTTAAATAGGGAATTTGTAGCCCAATCTTTCCTATATGGGATCGTAATATCGAATGTTCTATCAAAATTCATTCTCTGTATTAAATTGTTAGAGGGATGTCAAGAATAGTCTCCAGACTGGCTTGGGGAGTTGAATCGATTGAACCAGTAATTGAGAGACAAGGCAATTTCTGCACTTTATTCACTGCCTTCCACCTTACAAGAGCATCGTACGTAAAATTGGGTTTAATTATCGCAGTATACATCCAATGGACTATATAAGGTTTCAGGCTCCATCTCTTCCCGAATGTCTTCATGCATGTATAGAAAGCACATAATGCCTTCTGCATGCTACTCTCAACATAGCGTTTACACGAGAGCTTAGAGTCTAGAATCATGTCAAGGTATTTGGCTTCTTTCGAAATTTCCAGAGTATTGATATCAAGACGTAGTGTTTTGAGAACCAGAACCTACTGAAAAGCACTAGTTCGGTTTTTGTGGGATTTACTCCCTAACCGTTGTTCCTAGCCCATGATAGTAGAACAGCTAAAGCTGAATCCATGAGTTCTCTAATCGTGGAGAGAAATTTTCCCTTGCTTAAGAGCACAACATAGTCAGCACACGCTACTGCCTTTGTGCCTCTATTCGTGAGCTTAAAAAAATCAAATTACTTAATATTTATTATCTACCTGGCTTGTTCTAGGATGAAGTCTATTAACTATATGGAGTTACTTTTTGCACACATAATCTCCTCCACGACTAACGAAAGGTCCTTAAGGTAACATCAGGTATTCAATTCGAGATAAAAAATCAGAAGAAGCGAACAATTTTTTAATTTAACAACTACATATTGAATGGCTGCAGTACTAGCCTGTCCGAGCTCTTTAAATAGAAGAGGATTGCCAAAGCAAGGGTTACATCGAAAGTTTGACGAATAATAATTAACTCCTCCCTTTGGAAGGCAGCTTAAAGTATTAAACCATCGATAGAGGCATAAAGTCCTTTAAGAAAAGCTGATGGTAGCCGGGATCTTAGGGCAGAAAAGAAAGCAAATTTATTTGAACATCATCTAAGTAAAGACTTTGAATTAAACTCCCAACCAATGATTTCGTTTTGGTAAAGACAATTGATATAATATTAATTGATGACATGAATGCTTTTAGCCTCAATGACATAAATACAATTGTCAAGGATAATACTAAATAAAAAAATACCTGGATATGATCTAATAAAAACCTAACGTATGTGGCAATAATAGTGTAGTCTATAATATTCAATGTGATTTTAAAAGTAGGAGTATTTCCAAAAATTTTCAAAACATCTCAAATTTTATTGATCTCAAAGCTAGAAAAGGATTAAGCCATATATTATCATATAAACTTATGAGTTTCCTTTCTTGTTTGTCGAAGTTATTTGAAAAAGTATTGCAAATGAAAATAATGCAAATCTTATATTATATCAGTTTAGTGTCTGTGAAAAGCATAGAACAAGTTATTCGTCTGCCTGAAGAGATTAGAAAATCTACACATCTAACTTAAAAAGAAAATAAACAGACCACTCGTTAAACTTAATAATATTGTTTTTCACCTATCTCATTATGTCACATATCACATACCAAAGCATATATATATATATAGTCCGACCTTTTAGCAGAAGTACCTTACTCTAAGAATATGTTAGTGAAAAAGTACCTAACTCTTAGTATATGTAGGACTTTTGATATTTCCAATTCTCATATAATTCCCGGTATTCAAATTTTGTTTGAAATGTTAGGTCAAAGGTTATTTAATAAGATTTTCTTTAATTGTATAATGTAATTGTAACAGTATTTTCTTAACAGTTGATCATCACTACAATAGTAATATGTACTTAATACCAGAATACAAAAAGTATCTTAATGAATCAATATGTTACAATAATCCACATTTTATCCATATGATCTGTTATAGAAGCACATACATTTACATACACATACAAATATCATCTCACTAACAATATTGAAAATATTTTGCAAATAAAACTGAAAACAAATAAATTGACCTCAAATAACTTGAAAACAAAACTATTTTCTTTCAAATAACTTTAATCCAAATTTAATATATTTATGTAATACAGTCTCTCCTATTAATCTTTAAATGTATGTATGTATTTTATTTTACTTTCGGTCTGTCTATCCTAATATTAACATAAGTTTAAAGAATAAACTAAAGAAAACCCTTTTAAATTTATTATAAATTTAAATTTCATTTCCGTTTCCGCTAAGCCCCTTGCTATATTTAACGATTGTTGCTGTTGTTGTTGCATATTTTTAAATATGGTCATAAATAATTTTTGAAATATGTGGACATTTTTAACGCTTGATTGAATTTAAAAATAAATATTATTATTATTATTTTTTGAGCTTAAGTAAGTTATAGGAAATTTTGCACATTTTAATATATAAATAAAAATATGCATACAATTTTTTGAAATTAAATAAATATTTAATAAATTTGTTGTCATATGTCAGCGAATGTGCCATATTGTTGTTATGTAGTGTTAGTGATGTATTGGTATATGCATATGTATGTACATATACATATATGTTTTATATTGTTTATATGCTGTAGCAATAGCAAAAACAATAAATGATTATAATGGGACATTTAGTATCATCAATTACAGTATATTTGTATAATTTTACAAATATATGTGTGTGTATGTGTGTCTATATGTTTGATACCATTTTGCAATTCTGTACGTGTTAGGACTTATTAATAATAACAACAACAACATCAATAACAACTATAACAACAATATTAAACATAATCATAATAATGATCATAATTATATTCGTATGTTGAATGGAATAATCGAATAAATGAAAATATTGTTTTTTTTTTCAACACATCTAAACAAATATTTTATATTGTGCACACACACACATATACATACACTTTTTCGTATTCCCACAAATACATATGCACTCATACATAATGTGAATGTAACAAATATTTATGTTGACGTTTAATTTATGACTAACAAACTTTATAAAAGTCTGTGGAGAAAGTCTTTTGACTTTTTTAAATCTTTTTTTTAAATTTATTTTTTAAATCTTTTCTTTAAATCTTAGTTTTTTTTCGAGTAGAAAAACATATGAAAGTCCATGGATATTCTATGATGCAATAAATAACCTATAGCGAATAGAATTTGTTAATCTATAAAGTTCCTTAAATTAATAAATTAAATTTTTCATTTTTGTATGGAAAAAATTATTATTCACATCCATAATAGTTGTTGTAATATTGTATGAAATTTTCCATATACAATGGGTTACTTTCGGTGACTTTTTAAACTTTAAAGTGGCATAGTTTAAGTCCTACTTAAAGTACCCAAAGTGAAAGAGACCGGTTCTTGTTCCCACAGTGGACCTGTCACTTTAACATGGCGTTGACTTAGGAGGAAAGAATTCACCCTTTTTAACCAGTTTTGAGACAGGTCACAGAACTAAACAGAAAGGCGGTATTCAGTATTATTAAATATAATACAATTTTGTAAAAACAAATAGAAAAATGTTTTATTTTTGCATATTTTTTTATTTTTTTTAAATATTTACAATTTATATTTTTTATTAATGTTGTGCCAGGTCACTTTTATTTGTCTCATTTTTTATAGTCTTACACACTTATCATTCAACCACAGATTGTTATTGCGCGCGAGTAATTGCTAATTGCTCATTAGCTCTCATTGTTTGAACTGGTTGATGACTGTTAGGTGTCAATTGGCACTTAATTGGATTTTTTTGCCTATTAGGTATCAATTGGTATTGAGGGACCGATACTATTGCACAAATTGCTACCAATTTCTCACAGGGTAATGATTTTAATTATTTTCTATTGAATGAAGAATTGTGTCAGCTAAGTAATGTAAGGACTTGTGGAAAGTTTCATGGTAATAAATAAACTAGTTTTTCTTAAAATGGAAAATACATAATTAAAATTTTTCATGAAAACTCTTATCAGTCATATAAATCAATTGTTTTGGAAGGTAGTCATATCACAAAATTCAGTTTCTTGGGATAAAATTATATCCCAAGAACTGAAAACAAAGAAGTCATGGTCACTCAATAGAAACTTGTTAAAAAGGATTTTAAGTGAAAATCCCTTATCTCTGGAAGAAAAGTGTTATAAAAAGTTAATTGTTTTGGCTCTTTATAAGAAAATGTGAAAGGAAATCTACTCTGAAGAGGTATAAAGTATGAAAAAATCCTTTTAGTAAAGCAAGCAACAATTTGGAGGGAAAAAAAGTAATGTGAACGTATCTCAGGCGATTTTGTTCATAATTATGTTAAGTGTATAATTCATAACATTCGTACTGGCAGATGTTTTTCAACATCCTAGCCAAGAATTCTATGTTACATATGCTTAAGGGATTAGAACAGAAAAATGTCGAGTATCAAAGAATTCCCAATCCAAAATTGCCAATAAAATGTTTGATTTAGGAAGTGTAAATAATCGATATGAGAATGAGTGGTTTTGGAAAAGACGTCTCATATTCCTAAGAATATGCAGTGTATACGCTGTTTTCTGCCCTATTCTCCTTTCTTCTTATTACAACAACAAAATAATGTAGTGATAACAAAGAAATTATAAATGTTTGTAACGAAAAAGACTAATCCATTTGTGTAATTGGGTTTGTAATATATTTCAAAGTCTTTTCAGTGAAGATATCTTGTAGAAAAGTATAAAATTATTATATTATATCTTGGAACTGTCAAGACATCAGTTACAATCAGTACGCAGATTAGGATTTTATTATAGATGTTGTTATTAAGAACAAGCGAGAATATTATTTTCGGCTTGTCTGAATTTAAATATCCATCATCAACTTTTTACAACTTTTTGTTATATCGAAGATTGCCCGCCATTTTTTTGTTTCCGAATTTACATTCATCCTTGAAGTAAAAATTTCGTTGACCACTCAAATTATATTGACCTTCGGACTAAGGACTGCGCACGAATCTCCTTATATGATATTTTTGTTAATGACTGTTATGTTCCAGTTCTAAACATAAAATAATAAATTATTTCCTGCTAGTTTTTAGGGAATTGTTGGATATTTTCCCAAAAAAATTATAATTAAAGGTTTTGTTGTATTTCCTTTACTTTTTTTTGTCGAATAAGTCCAATTATATCTATATCTTTAAATTTCACGCGGTAGCGGAAAATTTTATGGATTAGCCACTTTCGGTACAAAAACTTACAATTCTTATAGATTTTTTAATACCTTCATTTTGTTGTTGTAATGAAAAGAAGCGGCAACAGGCCAGAAAACAGTGGGAGAAATATTTTCCAACAAGGGAGAAATACTTTCAAAGGCACTCATTCGAGTATATTTCTTAATGGAATTTTTATTTTTTAGACTGAAGTGATTTTTTCACTCATATTTGTATGACGTCCTTAATCAAAAAATTTCTTGGGAATTTCTTTCCTTAAAGTCGTCAGCCTATACGATTGTTTCATTATCTATTATAAATTAATCATATGAAGAAAATTCGTCTGAAATAAGTTCACATTATTTTTTTTCCTCCAAACGCTAATACGATTTTTTCAAACTTTTTACGCCCTCAGGCTAAATTTCCTTTAAAATTGTCTGCTAAAAATTCAAATCCATTAGCCTTTTATGTCACTTTTCTTCCAGAGATTAGGGTATTACCACTAAAAATCCTTGCTAATTTGTCTGAGTCCTACCGTCTGAACATATCATTCTTCTTCCACTTCCTGGTTGCTATTCAGTGACCATGATTTGTTTGTATAATATTATGATCCAAGAAACTGTATTTTATGACCCGACCGCCTTCTTAAGAATTGTTTAATATGGCCGATATAAGATTTCATGGAAAATTTGAATTATGTATTTAGATTTGACCCAAATTTTGTCCCCCCGATCACTAACTTGATTTTAAAAGGTAGGCAGATGGACGGACATAGTTTAATTGAATCAGAACCTAATCAGGATCCAGTAAATGTTATAGTAATGGTTATATGATCTTTATACTTACCATCAATTTTGTCATTCCGTGTGTAACATGTTGAAATAATCGTTCAAAACCCCATAAAATATATATTTTTTGGGACGCGATTCGATTCTGTTTCGATCTAGCCATGTCCGTCCGTCTGTCCGTCCATTGAAAATAGGGTAGGGACCGAATCGTAGAGGGACGAAATTTTGCCAAATTATTGACTTATACAAGTTTCTTTTGAGATGGAATTTGAGCAAAATCGGGCAAAATACTAGAAGCACGAAATTTTGTGATACAAACTCGGAACCCAAAAATGAGCGTGGTCCGCCCATTTTACCTCTCACCTCTCATATAGGGAGAAACGTCAACGAAAGTTTGCAAAAATAGTCCAGAACCAATGTAAACCCGAAAACAAAAAAATGAGCGTGGCTCGCCCTCTTTAACCGTCCACCGGCCATATGGGCAAATGACAGGGTACTCGTTGTAGCTTAATTCCATAGTTTTCTGCTGATATCACTTAAACAAACACATGTACGATAGCGATTTTTTACGGATAGTTCGGTGGTCGATATAAACTTGGAAATGAGCGTGATCCGCCTACTTTAACGTCCATAAGGGGTGGACATAATATTTGATCATTTTGATGGTAGACTGAGAAATTTGTTTCAGTAGGAAGAACATCCCAGCAAAAGTAAACAGAAGTCATTTTTAAGAAACTACATTTTCACTATTTCCAAAGTATCAACAGATATAAATTTTCGATATTTTAAAAAGTAATAAAAACAACATCCAAAGATGTAATTAAAAATGTATTAAAGGGGCATTTTTTCAAATATTAAGAATTTAATAGTTTACATATAAATTAAATTTAACTTTTATCACTGCAGGATAAAAAGAAAAATCAAAAGAATCTGTTTTTTATAACATTGTGGACATGATTTCCTATTCATTGAATAGGTATCAAAAAAGAGAACATCTTCCTATGACAACCATATGTTTAATTTAATTTACACTACTTCTGGATTACAAGTTCAGGATCTTATTGACTTCTTTGGATGTTCATTTTTTTTGCTGGGATACTATATAAAGTGAACCCATTTAATATCACCAAAAATGATTATCATTCTCATTTATTTCTGATAATGAGCACTAATGACCACTAAGATCTTAATCCACTTTATTTTTGAATCGAATCTCTTTTTAATTTAAAATACTTGTTATTTTTAAAATTTTGAAAAAAATTGTTCAAAGATTATTTCTACATACTGTACTTTAACGTTAGTGTGTATACATATTTATGTAAGATTATAAATATGTATGAGTGCATATAGTTAAATTATATAAATTTTGTTAGATTTGTTTATATGGATTTTAGTTAGTTTATACATAGTTAATTATGCAAACTAGTTACAAATATAAATATATACATACATATATATATATAAAATGAAATTCTTAAATAAACATACGCTACATACATGTGTATGTAAATAATTTTATATTATTTATACAATTACCAATAAAAATCATTATCATCATATGTAGCTAGTTATGTTAGTTAGAAATTTGTCTCAGTACGTTGTTTGTTCTTAAATAAATTTTAGTTTAATTATACTATTTATTTTAATATATTTACTAGTTTTTTTTTTACTTTTTTTATTTTACTGATTTTATTTTATTTATGTACTTATTACTTACTAAAATATTTATATTAATGTTAATTATCTAATAGACACATTGGTTATTTTTCTTTAATAGTATTTAGTATCGTCATCGTTGACAAACAATTACAATAAATACTACAAATAACACAACCGAGAGTATTGGGTTCACCGATGAACCTGATGCATGCTGCATGGCAGCTGGTTCTTCACCTGTAATAGGATATAAATAAAAGATATTTAATTATAGATATATATAATATACTTATATATGTATATGTGTAAATATGTATTTAGTTAAATACATTTGTGGCTATTATTAAATGAAGATTAATGAAATTAAATAAAGTGTTTTAAGGTAAAATTTAACTAAAATTTTAATATGGTTAAATGTTTAGATATTTTATTTTGTAAAATATTTTGAAAATACTTAATTAAATTGGTTAATGAGTTAAATATAAGAATTTCAAATGAATGAATAACTTAATATACTTTATTGAAGAGTAATTATAGAATATTTAAATGTATAAGAGAGAGAGTTGTGTAGATACAAATTATACAGGGTGACAAAATAGTATTTTCTTGGAGTTTTTGAGGTTCATCAATGTCTGGTCCCGTTGTGTTATCCTATGACAGGAAAGCAGTGTTAATCCTGCAGTGTTGTTGTCGCACCTAACCATCCCGTTCCTAAAAGGAAGGAGTACAGTGACCTAGGATTAATATTCGGTAAGTCACCCAAATTAAGGATGCTAGATCCTAACAGGTTCGATCTAAGCTCTGATAAAGCTGGACAGTCACAGAGAAGGTGAAAAACCGTTTCCTCTTCCGTCTCATCATTGCAACTTCTGCAATAGTCGTTAAATGTAAGGCCGAGCCTCCTGGCATGGCTGCCCAAGACACAGTGCCCCGTAACAATAGAAGTAAGTAATCTCAACTGAGACCGATATAGCGCAAATATAGAGTTCGTCCTAGACTCATCATACCTGGGCCACATAATTCTA
>MINK01172293.1:1241-23495 GCA_001735545.1 Phormia regina
TATCTATCTATCTATCTATCTATCTATCTATCTATCTATCTATCTATCTATCAATTTATTTTATTGAACAGCTTTTTTAAACCTTGAGGCCCAATAAGCTTGGATAAACCGAAACTGGCATGGTATATTATAATTACTTAATTGCATTTAGAAAATAGGAAAAATTGAGCCGCTATGTATTCCTTATTTTTTCACGTTACTACAGTTCATAAGTCACAAGACTATCTATTGCCTTTTTTGAGTAAAACCAATCACATGTGAATAATTTCGCCCACGAATTATAGTTATTATTATTTTCTTACTGGTATTTCTTACATACATGCAACAGCCAGCAACATCATAAATAGTCCTGACCTTTGATTCTAAAGACCGTTATATAGACCAGAGTATTGTATGTGATGTCAGTAATATATTATTTCACTACTTGTTGTTATTGTTATTCTTACAAATTTTACAACTATTTTTTGTTGTTAATTCCGAATTTACTTTTAAACTTTTGGTATCATTTTCTTTTAGGTTTCTCATAATGTACAAATGTATATACAAATATTAATAAACAGGGTGTAGACAATTTGATATAAATCAAAGGATAAATATGAGGAAAATTATTATTTTTATATAAAAATTATTTAATAAAAGATTATAAAATAAATTTTTATAAAAAATAAATTCTTTTTTTATAATCCTTAAAAAATAATTTATTATGGGAAAATAATAGGACTCAAAATTTTCTTTAAAATTTTGTTTTATTTTCCTATTGCTATTAACACCCTGTTTTAAACTTACAAACTAACCACCACTACTACTACTACGCTTAAAGAAAGACCTATAGAATTATTTTGTATAGCAAACGAATGCATAAACACATACATATACACATACATACATGAATAACATTTCAACCTACACATTTTATGGCCTCGTTAGTTGGAAACTATTAGCGTTAGTACCCAGCGGTAAAATTTGCGAGGCCTCTAACGAGTAGGCCTCCTAGAAGGCCTTTTTTCAGATGCAGTTGCTCATGCTAACATGCATTCCCTAGTAAGGCCTTCATGATTAAGATGTTGTATTTTTTAGATATATCTTGTTTTAAACAACAACAAATCTATTTATAAAAAATACAATGTTTTAATTCCCTTCTCTTAGAAGGAAGGAGAGACTACAGTGGTTGAAAAAACAAAACAGTGCATTATTAAATAGTGTAGATTTGTAGAAGGACTCTTTTTTAGTCCTTCTACAGAAGGCCTGTTTGCAGTTTTCAATAAAAAGGTCTTCTAGAAGGACGCAATGACATCGCGTGTAAAAATGAACTGAAGATGGAATGCAGGGAGAAGGTCTTCTGGACATATAAAAGGCCTTCTAGAAGGGCTCTTTACACCTTATTTTTACCACTGGGTACTGCTGGCACATATACACATAGAGTAAAGAAATGTTTTGTTATTCACCTTTATTATATTATTTTTTTCGTGGCTTTACTTTTGGCAATAGTTTTTTTAAATACAAAAAAAAAAATAGAAAACAAAAAAGAAAAATAGTAGAAATATTAAAAAAGAAAAAAAAAATAGAAAAGAAAAATGAGTTTCGTTTCAATAACATATGGCTCAAATAAAGAAAATAAAAGAAAAAGGTGAACCAGAGGAGTTAGTAGCTGCAGGAAGGAGTGGCATTATGTTTATTATTTTTCTTTTCATTCATATACCCTGTTAACAAGCTCTAATATAATAAGTTGTGTTATTTTTTTATTTTTTAATTTACTATATTTTTTAATAAACCTTAGATACAAAATAAGGAAAAAAATTATAAAGAACACATGGTTATGACCTTGTTGTGATGCAAACTAAAAACTCAAATCAAAGAAAATTTTACTTAAAATTTGTATAGAGTTAAAAAGGTAATAGAAAGTGTTATTTTTTATAATTACAATAAATTTACAAAATTTGGTAGCACTTGCTATTATGTAGATCCTGCAGAATGCTAATCTCTCAGATGTACAATAGGCAATAGCAAGAAATTAATAAGAAATCAACTTCAAAAAAAGTCTCCATAAATACAAACTTAATATTTAAAAAGCTAATAATTTTAAAATGAATCAGCTAACTTCATATCTTCCAACTAGAGATAAAAATAATATTAAAAACATGATCGGGATCTATATATACCCTTTACCATTTTACCAACAAATAAAATATTCGCCTCAATGTATGCTTTTATACTTTCATATTTGAAACTATAAATTACTACGCTTAAAATGCATGTTTGTGTGTGTATTTATATTATAAATTTTTGTCTTAAGGTTTTGACCCATAACTCAGTTGTTTAAAAACGAAATTTTATACAAATAGTTATAACCGATTTATATAAAATCTATATATATCATTATCTACGAGTTTTGCCCGTTGATTGATTCCAAATCAAAACGGACAAAAAAACATACATTTTCGGATTTGATATCTTCGATTTCAATGAAATTCGCTACAGATGTTAAGTATTTCCAATGTTTATCAAATCACAATTTTTCTTAGTAAAGAATCCTCCTAGTCCAAAAATATGACGTTTCAAAAAGCGGTTGAATTTTTCCAAAAGTAATCACACTTTATTGCTCATAACTTCTAAAGTATACATTGTAGAATTCTTCTTTTTATATCATTTAATAGGAAAACTCATGGACTCTAAAAAGACAAGTAAAATATTTATATACTTTGAAAGTTCAAAGGTCAAAATTGTTAATATAAAGATTAAAGCTTAATATCTCAAAACAACGGTATTTTAAAATCCTTAAAATACGCATATATTGATAATGAAACCATCCTCCATATTTGTGCCAAATTTCAAGTGGGGGCCTCTTGGAGGAGTTATTAAGTAAAACACAGAAAAAAAGCCCAAATATTTTAAATGTAAATTTAAATTATTTACAAAAATGATTTATTTTATGACAAATTTAAAAAAATAAATTAAAATTTCATATACAAAATTAGATTTCAGAACATATTTTGTTACATAACTTCTGAACTAAATAAGTGTCCAACCTGAAATTTTGAACAAGCATAAAGTACAGTTATATTAATATTATACAATAATATACAAGCATTTTAAAAATATCATTTTTGGAGATATAATGGTTTATTTGTTGTAGGACTTAATTTGACCTTTGAACTTTCGATCTAAAGTAACTCACTAAAACCTAAAATTAACTTTTTATTTTCTATAGCTTAGGAGTTATTAATAATTGGGATTTATTTTTGTTTACAACTCCTAAACTATTATCCTACTTGAAATTTTATATCCATATGGAGAAAATTTATGTCAGCCATATATAATTTTTTAAGAATTTTAAAAATATCGGATTTTGATATATAATAGTTTTAATTTTTTCATCTCCAACTTTGATCTTTGAAATTTTGATGGATTCACTCTGGATCAACATATGGTCTTGTGATTACACACGATTTCGTGTGGTCCTCTCCTTAACCTAACCTAAACTATGTATATATCGTTATAAAGGTAATATATTTGTCTATAATATGCAACAACAACTAAAGATCTACCATGTTTATTAAAGAAGTTATATAGATATTCATTTGTAAAGTTCTTAATATATTTTCGTTTTTTTAAACCGTCATATTTCCATGCCGGGAAGAAATATGGGTCTGAAATTTCATGGTTCGAAAACACTTGCAATGGTCAATGCGAATTTCATTGCTATCGGAGATGTTAAATCCGATTGCTCTCCGTTTTGAAATGGAATCACTCCGTTATCTCAGTTATTATTGAACTGATTTTTTTTAATTTTTCAGAATATAAATTCAGAAGAAAAAAATCGAAACATCTTTGTAAAAGCGGACTTTTTAAACACATCTCCGCAATTTATAAATCTATCTTTCTGAATTTCAATAAAAAATTCTCAAAAGGATTTCAGTTATCAGTAGGCTTCATAAACGCCATTACAAACGACACACGAGCGGACGGACATGATCCAATCATTATAATTTCTTTCAAGGATCCAGAAAATATGAAGTGTTTGGCTCTGTGAAAAAAAATTGTGGAAATTACAAACGGAATGATAAACTTACGTACGGTGAAGGGTATACAAAAGAGTGATTAGTATTTTAGTTAAATCGTTTTTGAAACAAAAATATGTGGATATATGGTTTGTAATATGGGACCCAATCTATGAAAGCCACTTGTTGAATCGATGAACCCGCTCAATCTACCATCTTACTCTGCACGTCTTGCTCTTATAAAACTACCTACATTAAAAATCCGTGGGACTATTTTAAATGTTTCATTTTTATTAAATGTTATCAATGATGATATCTGTTGTGGATTTTTAACTAATAAAATTACTTTCAACATTCCGCTGGCGTTCTTCTTGTAACTTTATTCCCTTAATGGGGACTAATTATGCTGATTTAGATTGTATGCTGATCCATTTAGAGGAATGTGCAATACTTTTAGCCAACTATATAGATTTATCGATTTTTTTCATTAAGTCCTGATATTGTGAAAAAAATCTATATTAAGTTAATATTTATATTTAATTGTATATTATTATGCTCGATTATAAAATAATTAAAAAAGTATGTTTCTTCTAAACAACTGATGGGATCGAATTTAAATGTACGGAAGAGTAATAGAAGAGGACTTAAGCTTTTAGAAAAATTATTTTGAAATCACCCTTTGATAAAAGAAGATATGTAACAGAGGATAAAGGTTGACTATATCGTGAATTAAAAAAATATTTGCACTTAAATTTTTTGCCTCGACTTTATTTCGTTAAAAAAAAAGAGTGAAATATAATTCGAAACTGAAAAATTTGTTCGATTATCTCTAGTCGATTATTTCTATATTCAATGTCAGTACGACGAAGTTAACATGATTGATAACTATTTTTAGCCAAAACAAAAGTGGGCTTTCTGGTGGTTTTTTTTTTTTTTTTTTTTTTTTAAATAGGACTCTATTTTTTTTTTCAAAAAGAAGATTGTTAAAGTATGTAAGCTTACATGTTTAGAACACGGTATCAGAATCCCAACAGCCCATTTGTGATACCTTCAACAATAGAGAAAGAAATAGAAGAGTTGCACCTAAGCCTTACAAGCCGTTTAGATTGTCCTTAAGAGATCCTTTGGTCTATTCTATACTTCCATGCTCGATACGATTCATAAACTCCTTTTTCAGTAGGACTTTTGTATGGGGATTACGTAAAATAACGGATCGATCATAACCAAGTTTAATAGGCTTCGTATTTGGACTAAGAGAAAAATTTTATTAACTCATGTTCAGAATAACGATCTGTTTACAGACGTACAAAAATTGTTAAATAGATACAGAAAGTATTCTAAGGCAAATTAAAATATGCACTTAAAAAAGCTCGAAAAAATGGGATAATATGCAAAAAAAAAAAATATTACAAAAAAACAGCAAGAAAATTTTCTGAAAATTAGACATAAATTAGGCAGCCTACATTTCTTCAATGTCATCATAAGTCATATAAACTATTTTTGCTCGAACAGTTTTTTTTTTAGACTTTGTTTATTATACCCTACACGACCACAGGTGGTTGGGGTATTATGTGTTTGTGCAAATATTTTAATGCAGATAGTGAATCTATACCGTTCGAATCAGAATCATTTTCTGGATGGCTGGCTGGCTGGCTGCCATCAGTACAGGTCGAAATTTTAGTCCGGTACATATGACAACGCCTATTTATCATATATTTTACCGACTCTAAAAATATATAATTTTTATTGATAAAAAATATTTCCAAAAATCTGATCTGAATTAATTGGTTACATATCAGGTTAAAAGTAAGTGCTTGCTAATCTACTTTCATGTAATGCAGAAAGTATGTTATCATTGAAAAGTAAATGCATCCGTAACTACATGCCATTACCATGTTTTTGCTGGGAACTTCTTATATTTTCTGCGTCAGAATAATTTCTTGTTATAAATATATTTTAATTTTTAAGATTTAATAAAATTTTAGGGCCTTATTATGTAAAACACTTCTCCACACTTTGAAACATTTTTCATGTAAATTGTTTTTGTGTTTCAAAAATTTGTATGGTGATTTTTTCAAAGAATGGTAAAGGAATTTAGGAATTAAGGGGGTTAATCTTTCAATGTCGCATTTTGTTACTTCAGAGAAGTAAGTAAGAATCTAATCGTGGGATCTAGAAATAATGCAAAGTCTAATAAGTCCAATAAATGTTCCAAAATTAATCGGATAACCGAATGACGGTTAATCGATTGGATACCCTAGTATATTCGGTATTAATATTTTTTATTACATTCACTTAATACTAGTATAGGTTCATAATTGGCACCTTCTCGAATTAAGAAATTGTGTAGGGTATTATATGGCGTGACCGACTATATCTTTATCTCTCGTTTTTATTTTTTATGTAAATCTTCACTTTTTTGTAAATTTAAGAATACAAAGGTCTTTCGCTTAGTGGCTTTCAAATAATTTAATTCATTTATTAATATAAGGAAATAAATTATTATTTTGTTAATTTAATTTTAATATTTTTAATATTTTTTAAAATAGTATCTTCACCAATTTGAGCATAGAACAAAAATATAGCCATTAATTTGAATGAAGTATAACTTTATTAACTCGCAATAAAATTATCTTTATGATTAAAGAATAAAAATTTAAATTTTTGACATTTACAATTTTTTTATGATTTTTTGAGAGAAAAAAAAAAACTAGTGTTATATCTCCATAACTGTTAACCGTATTAAAAAGTCATCAAAGCATGACTTAAAAATAATTTTAATCTAAATTTTTTGATTTGATTTTTAAATAAAATCAGACAAATCGTTTTCGAGTTATGCATCAATATATAATGCAACCTGCTCGCTCAACTTAACAAATCGTGATTTAAGGCGATAGCTCGATTCAAATCAAAAAAAGAATAGTGGAGGCATGATACTTATTTATACTGCGTATTTTTAATTGAATAAAAAATCCCATACCTCAGTATTCCGTGCTTCCCTGTTTAATTGCTTAAAAATAATACTTAAAAAATAAATAAATAAATAAAAAAAGAAAAGTGAACAACTTACCAATTAATTTTTTTATTTTAAGTTTATTTTTTTATAATATTCTTTTGGTATAAACAATTTCTGCAATGAAAAGAAAAAAAATATATAAAATGAATACATATTTGAGAACTTTATAGTTTAGCATTTACAAAAAAAAAGTGCAAAAATGTTAAAAAAAAAAAACAAAGAACTAAAAGCATGAATGAAAGAAGTGTGTATAATAAATAATAAATACTCGTACTTATAAATATTTTATTGTCTGTTGAACAACACAGATTATTTGCAATTTGGAAAACTAAAAAAATAAAAAACTTTTAAACTTTCAAAATATATATCTAGATGATTTTTGTTGTTGTTAGTTTTGGTTTTTTGTAGTTTTATTTGTTTATTTAAGTTTAATTTAAATAAATATTTGAGGATTTGTTTAGAAGATACTAGTTTATACAAACACTACACTACTAGTTACACATACATACATTTTACTCATACATAAAGGAATGAGTAAAAGATTGAATGAGTTAACCTAGATTAAAAATTCATTCAATAATTTTTTTTTTATTTATAAATATTTTTTACAAATTGTTGAATTTTTTCATTTAAACATTTTTAAATTTCCTTTTTTCTAATGTAATTTTTTTTAAAGATATGAAAAGATTAACATTTTACCTTTAAATAAATAAAAGGATTTACTTAGATTGCAATTAGAAAAATGAAAAAACCTTAAAGGGAATAAAATTGAATTATGTTTTTTTTAGATTTTGTAATTTAAATCTTTAAAGATTTTATAACCAAAAAAATGAAAAGAAAAAAGTGGCAAAATACTCTATATTTTTTAATTGTATTCTATTAAAAATAAATGACTTTTTATTATATTACGAGCTAATTGACCCTGCGTAACACGGGTTTTATTGTATAAAAACTTATTGCATAAATTAAAACTTAAATTTTGTATAAGAAATATAATTTTAATTTATATTTTGTCATATGTCAAGTTTATCTTTAAACCGTCATATATTTTTGAGCCTGAAAGAAACATGGATCTAAAACTCTAATGGTCAATACTTGTATTAAATTTCCTTGTAATCAGAGCTCCGATTAAGTTTTGACATGGAATCCATTTTGACATGATATCACTCACTTCGAAATACTTTAGAAATATAATAAACCATCATATGAACGAAAAAGTATCAGTAAAGTCCCCTAATGGATTTTTATTACTTAGGTCCATGTCTCTAAATTAAAAATTATAGAAAATTCAGATTAAAAAGGATACCATCACAACAAAAAGGTACCATAAAATTCCCTCTTATGGATTCAAATTCATCCTTAATTTCACGTTTCTAGGTTAAACATTATAGGAAATTAAAAAAGTACTATCAGAAGAGCAAAAAAGTACCACAAAATCCACTTTTATGTTTTCACCTGTACCATTAGAAGAACAAAAAAGGACCATAAAATTCTCACTAATGGATTTTCATTCACTTAGCACCCCGCGTTCTTAATTTCACGTTTCTAGGTTGAACATTATAGGAAATTAAGAAAGTACTATCAGAAGAACAAAAAAGTACCACAAAATCCACTTTTATGTTTTCACATGTACCATTAGAAGAACAAAAAAGTACCACAAAATTCTCTTTTATGGATTTTCATTCAGTTAGCACCCCGCGTTTTTAATTTCATGTTTCTAGCTTAAACATAATAAAAAATTCAAAAGGTATAACCATAAGAAAAAGAAAAGTACCACAAAGTCCCCCCTTATGATTTCTAATTAATCAAGGATGATATGATTTCTCATTAACTATCCCTAATTTCGTGTTTCTAGATTCATAATTATAGAAATTTCAAAAAGTAGCATTCAAACGAGAGAAGAAGGTGTAGTCGGTCAAGCCCGGCCATATGATACTCTACACCATTGCCCATGTGTACCAAAATTCGGCAAGGAGCCAATTATGGACCTATACTTGTATTAAGTGGAAAATAAAAACATACTATTGCAGAATATTACGCCGATACTAAGATTCACATGTATTTAAGCACTTTTTGATGATTGCCGAAATTCTCTTATATGGGAGCTATGGTAAATTATGGACCTATCTTCATGAAATTTTACACATGGATTTATACTTATATAAAATTTATTTATGTTAAATTTAATGAAAATATTTAAATTTTTTGAGTGTTAAAACTCTATTTCGGCAGAACATTTGTACGGGAGCTAGGTGAAATAATGGGCCAAAATAAATAGGCTTCGTCCTTATACCAAAAAAAGAAATCATATATACCAAATCTCATCAAATTATCTCTAAAATTGCGTCCTGTTGCGACATGAACAGCCAGCCAACCAGACGGACAGACGGACATGGTTAAATCGACTCAAAATGTGATTCTGAGTCGTACGGTATACTTTAAGGTGGGTGTAGAAAGATTTTTTCTCTACGTTACAATATTTGCACAAACGCATAATACCCCAACCACGAAAAAAAGTACCACAAAATTCCCTCTTATGGATTCTCATTAACTAAGGACCACATATTCCTAATTTTATGTTTCTAGGTTCATAGCTATAAAAAATTCAAAAAGTATCATTAGAAGAACAAAAATGTACTACAAACACCCCCCACCCCTGCTTAATTTTTTCCAACAACGGACCATTCGTATGTAATTTTATGTTTTTAGTTTAAATATTACAGAAAATGCAAAAAGTACCACTAGAGGAAGAAAAAAGTACCACAAATTCCAACATCTTGGATTCTTAGCCACAGGACTATATATCTTTAAGTACCACAAATTCCACTCTTGTAAATTCTTATCTAAATGGAACTATATTTTCTTAATTTCATGTAAAAATTCATTATTAAGATTGAATAACATGTAATTTCTCGCCTTTAACCCCTAATTTTGGTACTTTTCTTTACCCATCGAGGTATCAAAAATTGTATTTCAACAAATTTCTAAATTGTATAGGTCACTCATATTAAAATACTCATATGAATATTTCAATATATATTAAAAAAAAGGTTTTATGAAAAAAGTACCAAAAATAGGTATTATTTTTAGCCCTTATCTGGACAAATCTTTGGACCAATATTCTTTAAATTTACTTTACAAGCATTTGCATTAAGATTTCTTTTGAAGACATTAAAAGAAATTATAAAACTCAGAACAACAACAATATCTTTCAAACCCTTTAGAAAATTTTGCTATTGAAATTCACCAAGTGCAGATATGCCTAAAAACCGGTATTTAAAACCGACTTTCGAGTCTCTGAAGCCCTTTTTATGATAGGGAATTTGTTTTTGTAAAGAAGTTTGGGATTTTTTTTCTGAAAAAAATAAACAAATCGCTTCAAGAATTACTTTTTTGGAAGCCCTTGATCGGTTTTTTCTGGGAATATAAATTCACAAACATACATATTATGCAGAGCGCATAATCGAAATTTTTTGGAAATAAATCAGTAACTTCTGATTGGCTGGTAGGATTTCCATGAAATTTGGTATAAACGTAGCAGAGGAGTCTAAAAAAAATAAGTTTTGAAAATGGACTCAACAAACCCCTCAGTGACGGTGCTAAGTTAGGTACCTCTGACATAAAAAAATTTTATTTTCTTTTTTACTTCTTAAATTTTAAAGTGACATAGTTTCGGTTCTAAATTTTTCTATATAACGAAGTATTATGTCAGCTAAGCAATCTAATTTAGATGAGGAAAATCGAGTATATATTTTTTCTGATTTTTTCAAATTAAAGCAAAAAAGTTTGTAAAACCTTGACCACTTGAGTTAATGGACTTGTTTTTTAACTTAAAGTCATCTCTGTGAAGTTACCTTTTAGAAAAATGTAAGATTTGTATATATGTTGGTGAAGAAAATTTTATTTTAGAGATAAAATAGTGTAGATACTTTTTCGCCCAAAAAATCGCCATTTTTGTAATTTTCAAATTCAAAATTGTTTTTTTCTATACTTGGTCAAGATATCGACTTCAAATAGGAAGTACTAGGATATATATATATGAAAAAAACTGGACCAAGAACATGCGAAATTGAGATTTTTATAAATTAATGCGCAAATAACTCAAAAACTATAAGAGATACATAAGACATGCCTACAATAATTTATAAAAATATTTGAAATTTTTTTAAGGTTCTTCATTTATATATTGACTCTACCCTTCTTAAGGTCTCTCAATATGTATTCAAATCTTAAAGCTAAAAACTAGAGAATACTTTATCTCTAACAAGAGCATGCTTAAGTGAATAATTGTCTTCGCTAAAAATGGGGTGGAAATCGGCTCTTCGAAACCTTGTCGAACCGATCGAACTTCAGTGAGAATTCTTGCAAGCGTATTAAGGCGAGTCTGCAATTTTAATTCTTCTATTACTAATGGAACTTGTAAATCTCTATGGATATTCTTATTTCCATGGTGCTCCCGTCAAGGTTCTTAGAATTTTTGATTGGGCTCTCTGTATAATATCGATACTCGTTTTACTCGCTGTACCGCATAATTGGATAATATATGTCCATATTGGTTTTAAAATGGGTTTTATACAGGATGACTTTTTTTGTCAAGACTTAGTTTTGATTGGCTATTTATTAACCAGGAGAACAATTTCCTCTTCTAAGGGTAAATGTAACGTTTTTTACTTTTCAATTCGTTTACTGGTATACGCCAGTTTTTCAACCATGTCTCCACGCCTCGAAAGTAAATATCAAGTTGGGTTTTCGTGGTAACTGAGAATTGGCGTATCATCAGCAAACGCAGGTTCAAAAACACTTCCCTATGGCTTTTACCTGCTTTTATTTCAAATTCTTCCGTTAAAAATTCGTTATATTTTACTCTAAATAATCGGTGAAATAAAAAAGACTCCACCAATTTGTGGGTACATGGTAGTAGTAAACATTTAATTTTATATATTAGGCCCTTGTGCCAAACTTTGTCGAAAGCTTGCGAGATATCTAAAAATATAGCTGAACAATATTTTTTTTTTTTTTTAATTCAAAACATTTCCTTATCTCTCCAGTCTATGGAGAGATGGTTGTGGTGAACCGGTGAAATGGGACCTTATTTCTACCGTTCAAGAATGGCATCATTTTCTTTCGAAATAGTTTTTCGAACAGCTTTGGCAAACAAGATAGAAGAATAATAGGTCTATAAGATGATGGTGTAGTAGAATCTTTTCCTGGCTTTAATAACATTTTTATCTGAGAAGTTTTCCGCATTTTTGGAAAAACTCCTAGTTTTAAGATCGCATTGGAATTAAAATTGGACGAAAAAACAGAAATTTGGGAAGCGATTAAAAAATTTGTATATCCGAGATACCCAACTCTGAGCCCCTTTATATTCGCCCTTTAGGGGTCTGTTCGGTGCTCCTTCCAAACTTAAGATTGCACACTCCTATGCTATGGCTATACAAATTTTCATGCAAATCCAACCATCCGGTTGAAAGTTAGAGATTTATTTTGATTCCGCCAAACTGTGGCAATGTAAATTTATAAATGCGAAATTATGAAAGCATACTTTAAGGCAAATATTTTATTTGTCACTAAGATGGTGAAGCGCATAAAAGATTTGACATAACCAAATATACATAGACTCCGATCTAGTTTAGCCTAAGTTTGTTACCATGTCATCTATTAGTATTAACTTATTGACAAAACAAAAACTTTTTTTTTAATTATAATGAGAAAGCAAAATATCAAATTACCCTAAAACCCAAAAAGAAAAAACAAAAAAACAGCATAACTTATATAAGTATTATAGCAAAATTCAAAATTAAAATATAATATGAACTAGAAAAATTCCTAGATAAAAAATATGTTGGTAATTTATAAGTGTGCGTAACTTGTTATATGACAATATGACCTAAAGCCAAAAAAAATTCATATTTTTCCCATACATGTAAACATATTGGCTTAAAGTTACAATACTAACAAATCTTTAATTTCTCATTATCTAAGTTATACAATATTTCCCAAGTAATGTGTACTTTTTTTCTTGTATTAAAAATAAATCCTCGCGGTCTAATGGTTTGCCAAAGCAATAATAAAAACAAATATATAAAAGAAAAAAAGAAAAAGAAAAAGAAAAAGTGATTTAGTCATAATCCCCCTATAACATATTAGACCATAAGCAATATAATCATAAAATACAACAACAACGATATTAATGATAACAGGCAACAACAATAACAACTAGTACCATAACCTAAAAGAAAAGCAAAAAAGTAAATCTAACAATCTATCAGTCACTAATGTAATAAAATTGAAAATCTATAAAGATTTTATTTGAACACAAAAGCAGTGAGAACAATTTAAATAAGAGAAAGAGAAATAAATAACACTAGGCGACAAAAATAAGTCCTCCACCAAAGAGGAATAGTTGAACTTGAGGCATTTTGGCGAGATAAACATGAAACTGTTGTTAGTTTTATTCCATCAGGTATGGATTTTTTTTAGGGGCTTCTTTAATATTTCGCCCATAGCAAGGTCATAACTCTAGTATATTTCCTTATAACTCAAGAACGGTGTATACGATTGATATAAGTGATATTTCAAAAGATGCGTATTAGAAATATCTTCAAATCACTTAAACTTTTTGTATGTGCTCAATAGTTATTTGAAGTTATTATGAAATAAATATCGAAAAAAATCTTTTTCAGGCAAAAATTTAAGATTTTTTTGTTATTAAAATTTCTTTTAATTAATAAAACCATCAAAAAAAGTTTCAATTTATGATACTTATTTTAAAGCCGGCAATGCTGGGAATAAAATAAGTTATGTATCTTCAAAATTAAGGCATAAATCTTGATTTTATTCACAATTAAGTGAAAGTACTCATGTTACAATTGAGTAGAAATACAGTGGTGGACAAAAAATATATATATTTTTATTTTTTCTTGAAACAAAAATAGGTGGACTAGATGGATTTTGATGCTTAAAACAAGAATCTATATTTTCTTCTTTTCTATCACGTACTGATTTTTTTATGGGCATGACTAATATCATCACTATATTCAGCGTTCACCCTATATAATTTAACAACACTTTGTCAATTTTAGACTATAACTCAAGAACCGTTTACAAGATTTTGATAAATGATACACCAAAAGACAAGTTAAGTCGTTATATATTGAAATTTAATAAATCTTAATAGAACAAGCCGTTCTTGAGGTATACAAGTGTGAGTGGCTCCTAAAGGCGGGGTCATAGTAGTTATGCCCTTAAAAAAATCAATACGGGATGGAAAAAAGTACAAACTGATTTTTATTTAGCACAATAAATTCTATGTAAACCACTTATTCTTTTTTTATTTAGGGTGTTTTTTTTTTCTTTTTACCCACTGTGTGTACACTGCGGGCAATTGGTAGCAATTGGTGCAAAAGTACCTTTCCACAGTGTGGTCAAACGCAAAATTGTTGGTAATAAATCTGAATCTCCTAAACTACTGGTCGAATTAAATTGAAATGTATGGAAGAGTTGTAGAGGAAGACCTAAGCTTGCAGAAAAAATTATCTCGTAGCCACCCTGTGATAACACAAGATAAGCTACAGGGTGTCAAAGTTGACTACCTCGAGTATGTAAAAATTAAAAAAATCGTAATTTGTAAAAATGAGGACAGATTTCAAGGATTTTAATATTTCTGGAAACAGCTTGGCAAAATAAAGAACGCTTACTCATTTAAAGCATCTCTTACAGTTAAAAATATATTTACGCTTAAATTTTCAATTTTTGATTTTTTTTACCTCAACTTTTTTCCTTTCTTACGTTTTTCGGGAATAAGTCCAGAGATATATGATGTAATTTTCTTTTTTTAAATATTCTGTAATTTACTACATATTTCAAAATAATATGCTGAAAGAATTTTTGGATTATCTCAATCCGTTTGGAAAAATATTTAAAGTCTGCACACTATATCTTGCATTTTTCAAAAATTGTCAAATTAAATAAAGTACATTTTTTCGATTAATAAAAATATGTCACACGCGATTTTTTAAATTTGGTGCTCAGATTTTTTTACAGAAATAGATTTAAAACGATTTGACACTAAACTGGTTCCCGCCCGGCCAAAATCGAATGCAGGAATAGAGATTTTATGTTAAATGTCAGTTTTTTAAAAGATATTTAAAGCATATTTTTAAAAGCATATTTAAAGCATGTTAACATAATATATTTAATATTATTTTTTATGTAATGCATAAAACTCAAATCAAGCTTTTATTCTTCTGAATATCACAAAAATAGGTTCAATAACCTATTTTTGGTAATTTTTCAAAAATAATATTAAAAAAATCTAGAATTCCAAAAAAAAAAAAATTAGCACAACTCCTCCCAATTTGTTAAAAACAGTGCCAAAAGCGTGAATTACTCCCTCCTATGCCAACGCCATGTTAAAGTGTCAGGTCCAGCACATACAATGTGTTAAAACTAGAACCGATCCCTATCACTTTGGACTAATCCTGTGATATGCTTTGTGCGAATTCTTTTTCATCTAGGATAGGCATGGGTATCCTAAATTAACAGTGAACGCAATTTTTATGATATGTGTCTTAATTTACTTGTAGTTTTGCCAGTTTAAAGATAAAGGTAATAAGCTGAAGCATTTTTAATCTTTTCACTTTTAGAAAGAACTTTTTATAAAAAAAAAAAAAATATATATTAGGGGATATTACTTCAAATTATCTCCTAAAGGCGAATAAAAATGGAACGACTTAGAGTCAATTATATTCCAAACATTTTGATGTATTATTTATATAAGTCGTACATACCGTTCTAGAGTTATAGTGAAATATACTCGAGTAATCGGCTAATTTTGCACACAATATTAGACACGCCCATTAAAAAAAGTCTCGAACTGATGGGAAAAAACTAAAAGCAGATTCGAGTTTAGCATGCGAAATACCATCTAGTCCACATATAATTTTATTTCATTATTTATTTATTTATTAATTAATTAATTAATTTATTTATTTATTTATTTATTTATTTATTTATTTATTTATTTATTTATAGTTTTTATTATTTTATTTATGACCGTATTAAAAAGTAGAGGTATTAAAAAGTAAGATTTTTTTACTCTACCGCAAATGTAAAAACAAATGTAAACGGAACGCAAGTGAATGGTTACTCAAAAATCGTAAATGTTGCCGTTTGTTGGTGGACTGGAAATATGTGTTAAAACACATTTTGTTTAAAAATCGCTTGATTTATTAGCTTGTATTTTAGTGGTTTTTATACAAAATGAAATTTGTCAACACTGATCTTACAGCTGCCACTTAAAAACGTACAGTGACCAAATATTATTTTATCACTTAATTATTTACTTATTTATATTTTATTGACTTATTTATTTATTTATTTATTCGGTCTTGGCCGACCAATAATACATTAAATTTTGTACATTTCTATGCAACGTAAGTACAAAATTTATTTTTGCTAACAATTTTGTGAGATTTATTCACTTTTGGGTGATTTTCGGAAGTAAAACTTTTATGGCAGCTATGATTGAAAGATCCTCACGAAATTTATGATCGCGTAACCCCTATTTGTGGCGTACTTTACAAAACCGTTGGAAGGATATCCTTAAATTTACCTATTTAAATGGAACTTGTATGAATTTTTTATATATTGGATGTATGGTATAATAAATAAATTTATATTATTATTACTTTCTATTTAATATTTAAAAATTTAACTCCTTTTACAAATCTTTCAAATCAAACTTTAATTAAATGTTATTATACCATAACAACTAGATAGATTTGAACTCAATGACAGCAAATTTTATTCTAAATTAAAACCTATGAATATTAAACAGTAAACTTCTGAAACAATCGTGTTGTCATACCAAAAGAAATTTAATGACCTTTGGTTTAATCCTTTTAAGACAATTTTGTTTCATTTTCTGCTTACTTGGCCTTAACACCGATTTTACATGTCACGATTAATCATAAAAACAAGAAACTTAATTTTTAATCCAGGTTGCTATAAAAATCTCTTCATAAATAATTTGCTCTGATAAAAAAGGACAATTTTATTATGTATGGATATTTAGGAAAATTAAAAATAAAAAAAGGAAACTGTAAAAAAAGTTTTTCTTGAATTTTTGTTTTGTTTTTACAACCCGTTATAGATTAAATGCTTTTTTGTAACAGTTTTGTTAAGCTAATAAATTGCTTAAAATATTTTAACATCCTTTTTTTTCTAGTTATCAAACGTTAACTTTAGTTTCCATTTTATTTTCAATGGATTTGAATGTAAATGTGTGTGAATGGTGTGTATGGGTGTGTGTGGTTATATCTAAGCATTGATGTTATTGACCTTTTTCTTTTGCACAAGATAAACAACAATGGTATTAAATCTTTTTTTATATTTTTACACACACACTCATAAAGAAAACACATAATTATAAGTACAAAATGTTTTATGACATTGTTGATGATGATAAAGATTTTGATAAAATTTCATTAATATTCTCAAATTTCCCCAAAAAAATACAAAAACAAAAAACACGTATACGACCAACAACATAAATTGTAAACAATTACAAACAATAGACTAACAAAATCGTACAAAAAATACCTACGAAAAAATATTCAATCGATAGAAAATCATTTAAGTCATAACAAAAGGCCAAAAAGAAAAAATATCAAATAAATCTAAAAATATTGTAAGACAGGCATAACGACCATAAAACTCTTGTGACAAAGAAAAAATTCCTTTTAATCTCATTTTTCTTAGCTTGCAAATGAAATGGACCTTGTTTTTTGGGGGGGAATTTAATATTTTTCTCCTTTTCCTGTGCACAACAATGTTTTAATATGAATATATACTCGAATTCTCATAAAATTGAAATATTGTTCTTTAACAAGATACATACAGTCATTATTATTTTTGCCACCCACTTTGTTTTAGTACCACCACCACCATAAAAATCTGCAGATCCCTTAGAATGGAGTATCCTTAATAAATGTGTAGAATTTCTAGTGAATCTAAGAAAATGATTTAATAACAATACTTTGACACAAGAGAAGTAGCTTCTTTGCTATTTTATTAATAGCAAATGTGTTTTCTATGTACAAGTTCTTGAGTTCTAAATGTGACCAACTAAATAAAAGAAGATGTTTCGAGATCTCCTCTTCTTCATCGTCTTTACAATTCCTGTAGAAGTCGATGCAGTGGAGTCCCAGCCTTCTAGCATGTGTTTCGAAGGCCAGTGACCTGCAATGATACCAATAAGATTCCTTAGATGGGTCCTTGACAGCTTCAACAGCTGAATTGAATTTTCTGGACTCTACACAAGTGAGTTCCCTGGTCTATCTTTTTATAGCTTTAAGATGAAATTTGCGTGATATTTGTTGCTTACGTATTGTTAATGAAGCGCTATATCATCGTTGTAACCATATTTGTTCGAATTAGCTCCAGCACGCTCAAGTCTATCGGCTTGGCAGTTGCCACTAATGTTTCCAAGTCTTGGAATCCATGTGAGGGGTAACCAACGAATGTCTGGCGATCTCCTCTAGAGACAATCGGCATTCATTGACAATTCTTGATGTAGTGTACACACTTCACAGGGAACTAATTGATGTCAATAAATATGCGAATATCCTTATTAGATATTCCATTATACTGCACTCATTGTGCGGCTATATATATGGCCATCACTTCGGCTTGGATAATGCTACAGTATTCGGTTAGCCTGTGAAACAGGTTCAAGTCTAATTGTGCAGAGAAAACACCAATTCCGACCTTATCTGCTGTTTTTGAACCGTCTGTAAAGATTTGAATTTCATCTTTTACAGAGTATTGTCGTAATATATTATTTCCGGTATGAATTCCAGAAACCCGGGATCAAACTGTGGCGTTGGTGTTGTATAATAAATCTTAAGGTCTCAAAACAAATCACCGAGAATGTTTGCATGACCATATCTTTGGTGTTCCATGCTTAGTTGCACAAAGTTTTAACGCCGAATGTGCAGCAATCTTCCTGACCTCGATATTAGGTGGTAGCTAGTTTAGTATAGTAAACAGTGGCTTGGATTGAGTAGTTCTAAGTGCACCTGTTATCATTATCGACACCATCCTTATTAAACGTTCGAACTTTGCTCGCTTGTTCTTTTCTCTAAATAGTTGCTCTGTAAAATAAAATCGGTCTGATCACACAGTAGCATAACCAATATGCATTTTTGGAGTTCAGAGGTCAGTTTAGGCCCATTGCCCTTGTACAGCAATACAATGCAAGTGCTGCTTATGAGATTCCTGGTAGAGTAGGCCATAAAAATTCAGTTCTGCCATAAAATCATGGTTTTGTTCTTTTTAAATATGTTGGTCTCATTAAGTTTTATCTCCGCACAGTGTTATTTTTTTGTTTTGTTCATTACTTATTTTATTATTATTGGTGTCTGGCAAAATGTATGTATTCGTATATCTTCAAGTGTGTAAGTGTGTATATGTATACTTATTTATTGTATTATATATGTATGTCTGTAAGTATTGGAGATTTTGAAAATTAATTGTTGCTCAGTAGGTTATTTAGCCACTCATCATTTTTTGTTGTTTTTTTTGTCTTTTGCTTTCTTTGTCTTTAGTTACGTGTCTACATGAATACAACGGAAAAGACAATTTTCCCAAATAAATGGGGTGTTGGTTAGTGATTTTTCCTGTTTTCATTTTATTATTCCCAACCAGTCAGACCATACATATAAAAATTTTCTGCTCCAACATTGTTATATATTTATGTGGTATTTTTAATATTCCTTTTTTTTTGGTATAAATTTTTGTTTTTATTATTACAAAAAATATCTATAAACATTTGCTGATGGTTAAAGGACAATGAATGGCCATGGTCAAACAGTCAGGCTGTTAGTGAGTGAGTTAGTGTTGTATGGATCGTCGGTTCGTTAGTTGGGGTTTATAATATAAATATTTAGTATTATTTTTTGGTATTAAATAACATTTAAGTAGTAAAAACGCAACATAAAATGGAACAAAAAAAAAAGTAAAACGAGATGATAAAATAAACATAAAGTACTTAAAAGGATTTGTAAATATTTTGATAAATATTTGCAGTTGTATTGTATTTTTGTTGCTGCTTTAATAATAATTTTTTTTAATATATCCTTGATGAAGATAAAAAAAGATGTAACTAAAAATTATTAAGAAATTTAAGTAGGACACTTGGCAAAACTTTGTATTCGTTACAGACATAAAGACTTCAGACAATGACTTCAATTAGTGATATTTGTTTCCTTATTATTAAGTGGATAGAGGTTGTTGTTTAGAATTATTTGTGGGTGAAATAAAAATGCGGTAAAATTACATAAAAAATATATACATAAATACTAAATGTTGGAAAATATTGTATACAAGTCTTTGGCTTAGAATATGTATATTTAGGAAAAAGTGATAATTATCACGAAAAAAAGTTTTGCACAATTTCAAAGCTTATTAAAATTCCTGGATTACTTTTTAATATTGTCAAATATTATGGAGTTCTATATGGAGCCAATTTTCTAAAAAAAAAAAAAATAATTCTATACAAAATTAAAAAAAAAAAAATTNNAAAGAGAAATTTGCTGCAAATAAAAAAATATATTTTTAATCCATGCATAAACTAAGAATTTCTTTTCGAAAATTATACAAAAATTAAAAAATCACAATTTGATTTTTTTATTTTTAAAAATTTTATTTCGAAGTATTTTTACCAATTTGTGAATTAATTTAATATTGATTTAATTGATTTAATAATGTCTTATTTTATAAATTATAATTTTTAACATTTTTGCGTAGATTTTGATTGAAAATATTGATTCCTAATATTAATTACTATACTTTGGAGTTTTAGAAAATTTGTACTAAAATCAAAAATTTCATATAAAATGGGTCGAATTCGGGAGGGTGCGTATCTTAATTAATTGAGTTATTAGGTTAAGTTAGGTTCAATGGGCAGTTATCTGGGTTATGCAGGACAGCTCACTTGGGTTCAATTTTGTCCCGTTGTGATAACCTCATGTGATATTATATCACATGTCCAAATCTACGTTTGATTCGAACCAGACTGAAGCATGTATGAAGGAGTTGATCTTCCTGGTGTCAATAGCAGAGAAATCTTATAATACATGCATAAATGGTCTCCCGAGTTTGATAGTCCTTATTGCAGAAAGAGTTGGACAGTAACATGGGAAATGTTCCACTGTCTCTTACTCTTCCGCATCATTGCAACTCCTGCGGAAGTCGTTGAAAGGAAGGCCTAATCTCCTAGCATGCGCACCAGCAATCCAGTGTCGTGTGACGAAAGATACAAGAATATGTAACCTGTGCCTAGGTAGTCCCAAGATGAGATTCGTTCGAAAACTATTATATTGGGGCCATAGTTGTCTCGAGGTTGAACATGTCAATGTATTCTGTGCAATCCTCGATAAGTTTCGCAGGATTATCAATCTGGAAGATGATAGCGGTACTCCGACCAGTTGATCCGCTTACTCTTGTCGAAAAAGAGAACCAGTTTTGGCCAGTTCATCCGCAATTAGATTACCCTGGGTATTTGGATGACCCCTAGGATGTTCGACATTCATTTACCAGCATGGATGTCGAATAGATATCCGAGAGCGATTTAATCGCAGATTGACTCTCCGTACAAATCTGAATATCCACGCCGACTACCCTCTGAGTGAAGAATGCTACAGTAATTTTTGACTTGTTTTTAAATTTAAAATCAGCTTTGTGAAGAGACCTTTCATAAAAGTATAATATTATATGATGTTAAAGAAAATTATATTTTTTATAAAAAAGGGTATAGATAAAAAAATCGTAATTTGAAATTATCAATCGCAAATCGTTTATTTTTGGACTCTCTAAAGATATTGACTTCAAATCAGGGACCGTAACAATTATGAGTTTTATAATAAAAATCAAAATTTGATGATTATTCTTTTGCACAAAAAATGACTTTCATTTTTGAATTTCAATTTTTGCTTAAAATATGATAATTATTTTTTTTTTTTTTTTCATAAAAATTAAAAAAAAAAAATAAATTTAAAATTTTTATTTTTTACGTGTAAATATTAAAAACGAAAGAAAAATGTCAGGAAGGGGCCAATTGTGTGCCTATACTTGTGTTAAATATAAAATGAAATATACTAATACAAAATATTACATTGATATTGAGATTCACATGTAACTTTGAACTTTTGAACCGATCTTCACGAAATTTGGAAA
>MINK01172294.1:0-19554 GCA_001735545.1 Phormia regina
TAGATAAATAAATAAATAAGTAAATAAATAAATAAATAAATAAATAAATAAATAAATAAATAAATAAATAAATAAATAAATAATAAATACATATAATTATATTACATAGCTTTTCCTGAAGAGAATCTTATTATTTAATAAAATTATTTAATTTTAAAAATAGGATTTTGAATATCTGATTAATTATTCCATTGAAAATTTGTTTAATTAATAACAGGCCTATTAAAGCCCGTTTTTTCAATATTCCGGGCATTTAAGACTACATGTATGTTCTTTATAAAAAATTGATATTAAATTAATAGATATTTTTTAAATTGTTTTATAAAAAAAGGTCTGCTTTTAATATAACAATAAAAACAGCTTAAAAAAAAGGTTGTTAGTGTTGGCCTGTCGATTTAAAATTAATGTTGAGTTAATCGAGTTTTGTTGTATTTTTATTGAGTTTTTTTTTCTTCTTCAATCTCCTTTAACTGCAGATGTGAATTTCTTGTTTATGTTCTCTGTTTTGTATGTATGTATGTATATGTATATGAGAGTGTTTCTTTTTGTTTTTTCTTCTTTTAATTCAACAATTTTTTTTTATCTCTTGAGTGCAGTTTATTTTATTTACTTTTTTCCATTCGTTTTATTTTTTTCCCCCATTTTTAATTTGTATTTTATGTTTCTCTATAACGTGGTAGTAAGTAAGATACCCCGCTTTTATAGTTGTTGTTTTTTTTTTGTTCAGTTTTTTTTTTATCAGATTATTATAGTGTAGTTGTATAAGTGTAGTGTAGTTGTTGTTTATATGTATGTATGAGTGCATAAATTTATCATGGTTCTGACTGCAGGCGTTGCACTATTTCAAGGTCTCTCGGACACTTTTATAAATAGTCAACAATTAAGTCAACGAAAAACTGTAATTATTATTATTATTATTATTGTTGTTGTTTATTTCTAGATTTTTTTATGGTTTTTTATTTAGTTTTCTTTGTTATTGTTTTATTATTATTAAACAAATTGTAAAGGAAAAATGCATAAAATTCATTGAAATTGTTTTAATATGTTTTTGTTAATAAAAATAACTTGTTTTAATTATAAATTTATTTTGTTGTTGTATTTATATATGTAAGTACAGACATATAAACTAATATATTGACTTAATTTGTTATTTATTTATATTTTTTCATTATCTTATTTTTTTATACCTTTTTTTTAATTTTTATTTAGTTTTTTTTTTTTAAGCGGGGGATCATTAATGATTTATGAGCAGTAATTTAATTTAATGGTTTTTTATGTTAAATTAAATTTATAGAAGTCAGTGGTTTTTGTATTTATTTTTCATAAATATAGAATTATTTTTAATCAAGAAAATTTTAATTTATTTGTTAATTTATACCTATGTGCATATGTATATAAAACTACTAAATAATTGTTATAAAAAAATCGAAATTTTAGTTTTTTGGCTTTTTAAGCTTTTGGATATTTTGTTTTTGGTAAGAAATAATTATGATAGAACAATATCCGTTTTTCCGTGTGTCGGTTGAAATGGCATTTATAAAGCCCAGTGATATTTAATATAGATCATATATACATCAAACGTTGGGAAATCTTGTCGAGATTTTTGCAATTGAAATTCAGCAAGATGTGTTTATAAATGGATTCATATACTTCGTGTTTCTAAAGTATATGAATCTAAATAAAGTTAGTAAACTCGTGTCGCAAAAAAATTGCAAATAACTCTTAATAATACTTTTTAGAAAATTCTTATAATTGTTACTAATTAAAAGATTATATGAACTACATATGTATATATTAGTGAATAAAAATTTAGTTTAATAATTTTCACACAATTCAATTATACTAATTAAAAATATTAATTAAAAATTTAATTATAATATCTAATAAATACTACCCATATTATTACATCATTTAGGTTTTCTTAAATATTATGTGACGTTATTTGTATTAACGAAATAATATTTTTATAATAACACCAATTTTAAGAAATTTCCAAGAAATTAAATTATTTAATACTCAGCCTTGTAATATTTTCACTAGAGAAATTTTAAATGTATTAAAAAAAAAATTGTTTACATAATTATCTTTAAAATTATATATATATATAAGTAGTATACGTAAGTATGTGTATTTGTTTTATAAGAAAGTTAAAATAAATTAATTATGCAATTTTATACTGTAAATAAGTGGTAGATAAAAAAATAAAATAAAATAAAATTCCAACTAAAAATTGATTTAAATTATTTGCTTCAGCTGTTTTGCAACTACAACTAAGTATATAACCAGCATTATATTTTCCAATGCATAAATTAAGCAAAAAAATACAAACAAATTTTTTTTCGCTTTAAAAAAAGCACAACAACAAATATAAATAATTACATTTAATTATAGTGATTTTATATAGAGATAATTTTTTTTGAACGTATTTTATAAATTTATTTATTTATTTTTTGTATTTTCTTTCTTTATATTTTTGTTGGTATTTTTTTTCAATTTGTTGTTTTTTTTTTTGGTATTCATGAGGGTGAATCACTATCAAAATCCATTTATAAAAATGCTACAAAAAGGAAATGCCTCATTAGCATGACAATGGTCTAAGAGAAACGACCTAGCAGCACCAATAATACCATTTGCAAACATAATTCTAGCTACAAAAAAAATTATATTTTGAAAAAAAAAGTTAAAAAAAGAAATACCGTGTAAATTAAATTGTTATAATTTATTTTCAGTTTTTGTTTTATCTCTTTTAAATACAACTTTAATAGAACTAAACGAAAAAAAAAATGAACAGAAAAATAAAACACGTTAAATGAGACCAATTATAAGAAAATCATTTTTAAGTTCTTCTTCTTCTTTTTCATTATTTTATCGAATATTTGTTATTATTATTGTTGTTTTTCTTTTAATATCTTCTTCTCTATTTAGTTTCTTTTAGTTTTTATTTTTCTCCATTGGTTTTGTAAGATGCATCCAACCAACCAACCAACATTTTTATGTCTTGTAATGCAATAAATAACGATTATTTCAATAATTGCATTCAATTTATTATTATAGTGGAGATAATTTAATATAAATGGATGTACGTGACCTCAGCTTAATATGTAGCTAGAAGAGTGTGTGTGTGTGTTTGTGCGTTTAAATATATGTCTATGTGTATGCGTGTGTGTGTAAATAAATTGTATTGATATCAGCAGTTCTTAAAAAAAATAAATCAGCTCTATTCTATAAAACATTAAGATAAACAAGAAATTAAAGGTAAATTTATAAAAAATAGGAACTAAAATCTATCTATATTTTCACTGTGTCGAATTTTATAAATTCTTTACCCTTCTAACTATATAAAAATTATTATTAGGAACTTAGTTTGTAAAGGAGCTTAGAAAAAGCGAATTTTTGAGGTATTTTTGTTTTTTTGGCGATATTTGTAAACCGATTTCGCTTATTTTTAATAGCGTTCTTTTAGACCATGTAACCAGCAATTTGATGTATAAAACATATATATCCAATAACTGAGGCTTTCTAAAAACTGATTTCAACAGACAAGCGGACATAAAGAGCCAGAATATATACTTTTAATAACAAGATTGTCTGTAAATTTTATAGGAGGTTTAAAAATGAGTTTAGGTCGATTTTTCATATACTTATGGACCAATTTTTTATTCATTAATTCAGTAAGCTTATAAAGGAGCTTAGAAAAACCTGGAACACAAACGACTTTTGGAGATATCTTCAGTTTTTTGCTTATATCTCTTAAAGTTATAAACCAATTTTGCTAATTTTTATTAGCGTTTTTCTAACAAATATTTCCTAATATTTGATGTACAAAACATATATATGCGATAACTGGGAGTTACTAAAAACTGATTTCAACAGACAGGTGAACAGATATCAATTCAGTATATATACTTTTTGGGGTCTTAGATGAATATTGTTGACATTACAAACTTATATATACTCCTGGTGAATGTCATAAATATTAAACAACTGAATATTTTTCTAATTTTTTTTCCTTCTTACACAATACATTTAAAAAGTGTTAAACATTTTTCATATTATTTTTCTTTCCTGCATGGGGCAGATTTTGAACATGTGTTAAAGTTGTAAAGTTTTCTACAAGAATTATGTATGAAAACAACTAAAAGATGTTCATAATATGAAATGAGAGAAAAAAAATATATATGAAAAGTGTAAAAATAAATCTATATACATTTATTGTAAATGTAGCTATTATTACTGTCGGTAGGACTACAAATATAATTTTATGTATCTGTGTAATATTACAATCACTTAATGAAGGTATTTGAACTAGAAAAAAATATGAAATGAAAATGAAGAAAATTTTTACAAAACTATGTGAGAAATAAATTGAAATACTACTTTTTTCTTATCAATAAATAATATTTAAAGTCAGGAAATGAATATAATAAGAAATAAATATTAAATCGTTTAATAGCTATTGAAGCATAAAAATATTTAATTAAAAAAATTATTTATTGAAGAAAAAGAAAAAAAATTTAAGAGGGAAAAATACTTAAATATTTTCGAATAAATTAATTAGAAACATAAATATTTGTTGAATAAAATACATTTTAAATGAAAAATTCACCTAAATACTTGCTAACAAATATAATTTATTTTAACCTAAAAGTAGGCTTTAGTTTTTTACAATATAATTTGCTTAGTTGCCTTTTTTCAGTTAAAGAGAGATTATGCTCTTATGTTTTTGAAGTTTGTTGAACTTTTAATGTTTCCTTTTTTAATAAATATAATTAATAATGTCATTTAAGTAATTGTTTCTTCCTTTTAAGAAAAAGATTTTCTTTTGCTTATATTGCTACTCATACCAATCATTATGTATTAATTATATCAGAAATTTTTATAAATAAATTACTAGTAGCCAATAATAATTGTTAACATTAATTGTCCATAACAAATAAATAGTAATTGTTTCTATAATTTATAAAAAACAAAGTTTTTTTGTAAAACTGTAGGTATAACATGAAATAATACAAATTATATATTAAATTGCTGCTATTAGACAGACAGTCGTCATTTTTATTTGAAATTTGTTAGATATTTTTTGATTGCTAGGCTAGACAGTCTGCTAAATATTACAAGAGTCAGGGGTAATTTCAAAAACGGAATAAAGTTTTTATGTGTTAAGGAAAAAAGTTTTAGAATAATTTAAATTTATTTAATAATAAAAGGTTTTATTTTTGTTTTTTCAAACTAAAAGGCATATTGTTTTTTATTAATTAATTTCCAAACCATTTTTTACTAAAGAAATTCTAAACATTAATTTTTATATTAACAAATTTTGTTTCAATATATTATTTATTATATATTATATATTGATTTATTTACTTAAATAAAGAACAACAAATTCTTCAATAATATCAATAATAAATAATATTTAATTCTATAAATATTTAAGTTGATTGAACTATTTACGCATTAATGGATTTCATTACTTTATACAGCAACGTTTACATTTTATATTTTTTGTCTCTATAAAATTTATTGCAAAAATTCATATACAATAAATACAAACAAATACTCATCGAATTAAATGTATCTATGTGTGTGTGTGCGTATGGTACTTATCAATATTAATTATATACAATCGATGAGTTTCTTTCGCTTAATTAAACATTGTCATCCCTTGTTATACGGCTTTTATAAACTTAAATACTTAAGTATATTAAAAAAAAAAATTTAAATTTAAATTTAAACTTTTTCTATGGCATTTTTTTATTAACCCAGAAAATTATGAAATTTTTTTTTGTTAACTGGTTTTATTAAATGATATCTATTTTAATCTGTCAAACGTGACACATGTAGTGAATAGAAAGTATTTAAAAATATTTTGTAAACATGACATGTAACTAGGTTTTAAGAAAAAAAATAATAATAATATTAATGACAACAATTAAAAATAAAATATTTTGTTAAAATAGAAATATAATAATGTTAATTATATAAAAAGTTGTTGAATTAAAATTTTGAAAATATGTCATCATCTGAATTTGAATTCTTTAAAATATTTTCATTTATTTTTAATTTTCCTTAATCATATTAATATTTTTTTAAAAAGTTTTTTTTTTTGTATTTTTTAATTTAAGTTTGTTTTCAATTCACATTTAATTTAAAAATTCTTTTTAAAAGAATTCCACAATTTCATTTTGCTTTAAAGAAATCGTTTAATATTAAAGTTTCTGTCTTATTGTCTGCCAATTTATTTTAAAAAATTTCTATATTTATTTTAAAATTTCTAAATTAATTTAACCACAAATGTTGTCATTAGTTTTTCAAATATTTCTAAATATATTTAGTTTTATTTATTTACATTTTCTTTATTTTTTTATTTTTTATTTTCATTTTGTTTGGTTCAATTCAATTTAATAAGTTTTACGAAAGTGCCATAAATTTTTTATGTTGTTGTACAAAAACACTAACAAGAGTAAAAAAAAAGAAAATCTAAAATAAAAATAAAAACTTCTTGCAATTTTTCATTTCTTCTTTTTTTATATGCCGTTTTTTCCATTCATTTTATTTTAACAAAACATAGATACCATATAATACTGGGTAAAAAGTACAGTGGGTAAAAAAAATAAAGAAATAAAGCTACATAATTTTAAATTTTAATTAAAAAGAGTAAAATTAATTTAAAGAGTTTGAGAATGAAATAATTTTGAAATAAAAGTCCTCAAGTGTAAAAACAAGAATTTAATATTTAATAAACATAAAGATCCAGCAGGAAAATTCAGCAGTTTGTCAGCTATACTGATATATTACTTAAATTATTCTGCAAAACATGTCCAACACATTCTCTTTAATTTAATAAAATGTTTATCATACTTAAGTAAGCAAAGAAATAAACAACTGACCATGTTATTGTAACTGCTAAATTGTGGAGAATATAATAGAGACTACAATTTTTTTAATCTTAAATATTATTAATAATTAATTTAATGTTTTCTAATAAATTAATAGGAAAGATATATATTTTTAGAATAAAGTAAGTCTTTACAAAAAATCCTGAAAGTAGGCTTCATTTTTTATAATTAAATTTGCTTAGTTGTCTTTGTATGATTTGAAAAGAACTTTTAATATTTCTTTATTATTATTAATATTATTATTATTATTAATATTATTTAAGTAATTGCAAATGAATTGAAGTTGTAGAAATTATATAAGAGACCACAGATTTTATAATCATAATAATGTTTTTAGCAATTAAGTAGGGAAACGTGGAACAAATCGAAAGAGATTTACTATTTTTAATTTCAGATCACGAATTTAAAACTGTTGATATTCTTCCAAAAGTCAAGAAGCATTTTTTTATTCATGTATAATAAAAATTTTCCCACATACTTTTCTGTGGACATTATCATAAGAAAAATATGACTAAATTTATTCTCTTCAAAACCACTGTTCGTTACAGATATGTATACGTATTCATTTCCATTTATACCACTTTTATTTTTTCAGATTGTTGTTGTTGTTGCTGTTTTGTCTTGTAAGGAAATTGTGAGAAAAACTTTTTGATAATAAATTTATTAAAAACTTTTGCATATAAATTATAGTTTATTCTTTGCAAAAAAATATAAAAAATAAAGTATAAATAAATAAAAAAACAAAATAAAAATATAAAGAATTTTTTTGTTGCAAGTTTCAGTTGTACGTAAATAAAAAGTGATATAATAAAATTATATTTGAAGGGTATATAGCATATGTTAAGGAGACATATGGACATATATTTCTTAATAATAGTAATTTAAAAGACTTAAAGAATTTTTAATTATTTAATAAATATTAAGCAAGGAAATGTTTGAAGCCATATTAATTCCCTATGTATTTAATTCTTTTAACCCCTTAAAGTATGCAAATAAATTCAAGAAAAATAAATAATTTTTACTACAAAAAAATCCTAGGCTCTTAATAAGCCATAAATGTCATTAAATGTCATTGAACGATAGAAAAGCTTAACAAATTATTTTTTTTAATAACTTTTTTTATAAAAAACTAGTTTCACGACTTTTTAAAGGATAGTCTATAAATATATAACTACATATTTTTTCTATAAATATTAATGTTTATTATATAGGTTTTCTTATGAAAAATTAATTTTTTTTATTAAAATATAAATTTATTTTAATAATAGTTTTTCTCATAATCCTATTACTTGATTTAACAATAAGGGGTTTAAACAAATTAAGAAACAACTAATATTTAACCTTTTATTTAAATCTGTTGTTTGGTATCTTATACCATCACCACCTGTTCATAATAGATTTTTTTTTAAATAAACAAAAAATTTATTAATAAACATTCTTTGGCAATTTTGTTATAGAGTTTAGTTAATCGTGCAGCTGTGTTTTTTATAGTTAATTAAAAAATATAAAATTTATTTTTACAAAACATCTTTTTGTTTTGTTTTTTTTTTCTCTCTTATATTTATGCATAATAATTTGCAATTATTAATATATATTATGTAAGTATATTTATTTAAATATAAATATTATTACGAATATATAAAATTAGCATTCATTTTATATATCTAAATAAGTAACACTATTTAATATTTATTTAAATACAGTACCTATATGTATATTAAACAATTTTATTTGAATTAATTTTATTTAAAGTTTGTTTATTTAAAAAATAAATATTTTTTTCTTTTAAATTTAAATTCACTTTGTAGTTGTTTAATTTTTCCGCTTTTTTTTATTTATTCTTTTCCCTTAAGAAATATTTGAGAAATTATATTATAAAAAGGAACATTTTTCATATTTATCTACGCCATGAAAGTAAATATAATTTAGGAAATATTTACATTCATTATACATAGTGTAAAAACACCACCATTGAATATTATACACTCGAAATAAAATGTTAGTTGTATTAAGTATTTATGTTAAAATAATAACAATGTAATCTTATTTAATAGAATGTTTTTTTTTAAGAAATAATTTCTATAGCTTTAAAGTGGTGTCATATGGGTTTTAATTGAGTTTGTAGTTTTTTCAATAGCTAGTGTAGTCTACAGTTTACTCTATAGTCTACAGTTTAACCTATAGTCTATAGTATTCTATAGTTTAGTCTATAGTTTATGCAATCATTAAATAGTTTATACAATAGTCAAGCCAATAGTTTATTATAGAGTCTAGTTTATAGTATATTCTATAGTCTATTCTATAGTCTATTCTATAGTTTAGTCTATACTATATTCTATAGTCCAGTTTATAGTCTATTCTATTGGCTAGTCTATCGTTTATTCTATATTCAAGTATATAGCCTAGTTTATAGTCTATTCCGTAGTCTGTTCTACAAACTAATCTATAGTCTACTCTCTAGTCTAGTTTATTCTATTCTATAAACTAGCCTATAGTCTACCCTCTAGTCTATGCTATTCTATAGTCTTGTCTATAATATAGTCTACAGTCTATTTTATAATTTAAAATATAGTCTATTCTGTAGTCTAGTTTATACTCTGGTCTATAGTTTAATCTATAGTCAAGTCTATAGTTTATTATATAGTCTAGTTTATAGTATATTCTATAGTTTAGTCTATACTCCATTCTATAATCCAGTTTATAGTCTATTCTATAGGCTAGTCTATCGTTTATTCTATAGCCAAGTCTATAGTTTATGCAATAATCAAGTCTATAGTTTATGCAATAGTCAAATCTATAGTTTATTCTATAGCCTAGTCTGTTCTATAAGCTCGTCTATGGTCTATTCTATAGTCTGTTCTATAAGCTAGCTTATAGTCTATTTTATTCTATAGGCTAGTCTATAGTTTATTCTATTGTTAATTCTATAGTCTATTAATAGCCTAGTCTAGTCTATGGTCTATTCTATAGTATATTCTATAGCCTAGTCTATAGACTATTCTATAGTCTATTAGATAATCTATTATATAGTCTATTGTATAGACCAGTCTATAGTCTATTCTATAGTCCTTTCTATAGTCTAGTCTATAGAATAATTTTTCAGTTAAAACCCATGTATGATTTTAATTAAAACGTAATCCATTGAAAGAAAAAAAAATTAAGATTTATTTAAAACGTAAATATTTTTCTGAGCTTAAAGATTTTTTTTTTTTTTTGGTATACTAAATCGAAACGACAGAAGAAGAACAACAACAACATCATAATAATAAGAACTTAAACCAATACACATGCATATTTCTATATGTATCTGTCTGTTTGTGTATGTTCTTAAATAAATGACATTTTCTTGCAATGACTTTAATTTACCGTGTCAATATTTATTTTCGTTAGAAGAAAATAAAATAAAAAAAGCACAAACACACACACACACACACACACACACATACAAATAGCAAATGAAAGAAAACAAAAATTTTACTTATATTTTATATTTTAATATATATTTTTTTCTATTTAGACTTCAGACCCCAGAGTTTTTTAGAGCACAACTAATGCAAAGCTGGCAAAAGTAAAATTAACGTTAAATATTAAAAAAATATGATAAAAATAAGAAAAAGAAAAAAATATATATTCAAAGGTAACGAAAGGGTCTGTTGTTTTGTTGTATATCCCAAAAACAACAAGAAGAAATAAAGGAAGAAAATATAATTTTAAAATGTCTGATGCAATTTAGTTAAAATTTTACAAAATTTAAAAAAAAAACACACAAAATAATAATTTATACTTGTTAACTTAATAAAAACATGTAGCGTTTTTGTTTTTAAGTGTTTTTGTCTTTTGACACAATTTATTTATGGTTACTTTTAACAAAAATATGTTATTTGTTGTTGTCTTTTTTTATTTGCAACATTGTGCTAAAAATAAGAAGAAAATAACTGAAAAAATATAAATAAAAATATATATTTTTTTAAAAAACTTACAAGGAAGAGAAAATTTTATAGAAAGTTGCCGTAACTAGTTTCATGTTTAAATATCAAACGAAATAAATGAGTATGTATATGTTTAGTTAAACAAACACATACAAATGAAATTATTTTTATCATACAAATAAAATATTTATTTACCCTACAGTTCTGATGACTGTCTTAATACTGGGAAATTTTATTAAGCTATTTGGGTCATATAGTTACACTAGTCTAACTGGTGTAATAATTTAAATTTATTTTTGGGCTATAAACAATGGAATTGTCCTTTTATTGTTTACTAAGAGTCGGTATGGTAGTGACTAAAAAAGAAAAGAAAATTTTCCTGAGAATTACCAAGTCCATATTGGTGTGAAATATTTTAAATATTTTTTATAAAAAGTAACTAGACAGTTAGACCGTATTTTGCAGTAAATACTGTCTAAATATTTTTTTATCAGTAGTGCTGTGGGGTAGTGTTTATATATTTTTATTATATTTTTTTCGCAAAATGTTGATTATTGTGGGCTGTTACAAAACTCATTTTATTTTTTATTTATTTTTTTTGCTTTTAAAATTTATGGCCTTTAAATAAAAAAAAATTTCTTATTACTCACACACACACACACTCAGTTAAAGAAATAAATAAATTGAATTATAAAATTGCATTTTTACCACAAATATAAATTAAGAAAAAAACAGAAAATCCATTAAGTTAATTAGACAAATTATCATTTGATATAAAAGTTAACGTTATTAAGTATTAAAACGTAAGAGCAATGAAACAAAATTTAATTAATGCAGTATATTTTTTTAATTAAATCATAAAGTTTTATTACTTGCTTTATTTTAAAGTTTCTTTCTTAATTACGTTCGAAAACTAAAAAAAAAAAAGAAAAAAAAAAATGATCTTAAACAACAGGAAATTTAAAGATTTTATTTTAAAATAAAAATAAATTAAAAGTTAGGGTTTAAAGAAGAAGAATATAAATAAATTTGAGATTTTGTGTTTTTAACAATAACATTAAGAGAAAGAGTTTTGTATTTTATAATAATATAAACCAAATAAATTTATAATTAATAAATTATATAAAATATTTTGAAGGAAGTTTAATTTTTTATTTTCTCTGTAAGAGAATTGAGAATTTTTATAAGGATTTTAATTTTAATATATTTAAATTTTTAATATATTTTAACTGTTTAAGTTTTTCGTCAAATATTGTTGAGAGTTTTTATTTCTTTTATATAAAATTATGGCATACTTTGGGCTGTTTAAATATTTCTTTATATATGTCTATTCTATAGTCTGTTCTATAAACTAATCTATAGTCTACTCTCTAGTCTATGCTATTCTATAGTCTTGTCTATAATATAGTCTACAGTCCATTTTATAATTTAAAATATAGTCTATTCTGTAGTCTAGTCTATAGTCAATTCTATAGTCTATTCTATAGTCCAGTCTATAGTCTATTCTATAGGCTAGTCTATCGTTTATTCTATAGTCAGGTCTATAGTTTATGCAATAATCAAGTCTAAAGTTTATGCAATAGTCAAGTCTATAATTTATTCTATAGCCTAGTTTATAGTCTATTCTAAATATATAAAATATTTTGAAGGAAGTTAAATTTATTAAAAAATATAGCATACTTTTGAGCTTTTAAATATTTTAAAATAAAAGCATTTTTTATTCTCTCTGTAAGAGAATTGAGAATTTTTATAAGGATTTTAATTTTAATTTTTTAATATATGTTAACTGTTAAAGTTTTTTGTCAAATATTTTTGATCGTTTTTATTTCTTATAATTAAAATTATGGCATACTTTTGGGCTGTTTTAATATTTTAACAGTTTTAATATTTGATTAAAAATGTTCTTGGAATCTTTTTTGGGTATTATTTTTAAGTATTTCTTTATGTATGTGTCCTTCTTTTATTATATAAACTTTGTAATTTTCTTTTAAAGTTTCTTCTTTTTTAATAATGCACTTTTTCAGCTTAACGTCAATATGTCAAATTGATAAAAAAATAAACCAAACAAGAAAAAAAGAAATAGTAATAATTGTTAAGTGCTTTACCAAGTAGCACTAGCATAATAGCTAAATATAAACTTAAATGCATTTAGGGTGTCCCAAACTTGATAAATATAAAAATTAAAAAAAAATAATAATAAATTATTATAAATATATTAATACTAGTTTATTTTTTACAATAAAAAATATTAATTTAATTTTTGTCAAAATATTTTCCTAATAGAAAACTCTAATTTTATCCTAAGCATAACTTAACTTGACATTAGTTTTTTTTTAATATGAAAAAAACACTGACTTTATAATTTTTGTATTTTTATTATTTGTTGTTGTCTTTTAGTACTAAAAAAAAAGAAACAAAATTTGTTTGCTTTGTTAGTTGCATTTAATCTGATGTTGCTGCAACGTATGTACTTGTTGTATAAACATTGTCTCTCACACTTTTATTTGACTATTCGTATAGAGGTTATGTATTTGTTGTTGGTTTTTATTTTATTTGTTTTAATGCAGCCTGATTGTTTATACAAAATACAGTAATAATAATTTGCATAATGTTAAATGTTAACTAAATAATTTCCAAAAACAGCACCATAATTTGAAAGTATTTATGTAAATAATAAATTATTAAAAAAAAGAAAAATACAAATAAAAATAAAATAAAATTTATTATTACAAAAACTAAAGCCTGAGATCAAAATTTACATTTTAATACAATTTTATAAAATTGCTATAAAGGAATTTTAAAGATGATATTTTTTAAACATTTAGATAAAGAATTGACTGTTTAAGACATAAAAATGTCTGTCAGATTAATATAAATATTTTTCATATTAAATAAAATAATTAAAAATTAATATCATCTAAAAATTTTGTAATAATATTTGCATTGTTAATTTTTATATTTATTCAAATTTGTATATTTTTATAAAAAAAAAATAACCCACTTTTTAATTAACCTATTTTCTTTAATCGCTTTAATCCGGATATTATTATTAAAGCTGCTTTACATTAATATTGCAAATAAAAGACAATAATTATTGCTTTAAATTTCCTTTTTGATTAAGGAAAAATAATAATAATAAAATAAAGAAATATAATACATATGTATGTATGTATTTATTTATTTTATGTCTAAAAGGTACAATTGCCATACAATTTCTCTTGTCAAGCCGACTAAGAGAAATAAATGTTTAATAGCAACAAAGAAAATGGAAAAAAATAATAATAAAAATAAATATAAATGTGGAAAAAAAAGTAAGAAAATAACAACAACTACAACAACAAAAATAAAATAATATCAAGCAAATAAATGGCAGAAGGAAATCCTTGAGTGTAATAAATTTAAAATAATTACCCATTATACATAGTATGTAAGTATATATATATGTAATATTTATTAATATGTCTGTGTATATTTTTATACCTATACAATTACATACAGGAATTTATATGTGTATGTACCCAACAGTTTATTTTGTGGCATTTAACCTGCTTTTAGACTGAATGTTTATAGCCACCACTTGCTGCTCTCCTTTAATGAGCATATTGGCAATTACCACTTTACTGACTCTTTGGTAAGTGAGAAATAGATGAAAAGAATGTATACATTGTAACCAGTACAATGGCTGTGAGAGGACACTATGTAACCGTTGATTGTGTATATAAAGAGAGCATCATTTCGTAGTCGTTGTCACTTTATTAATCCATCGGTAGTCGTGGAGGTGATTGTAAATGCAATGAAATTAATTAATTAATGTTGTAGTCGAGATGGCAATAGACTTTGTCCTAGGACAAGCCAATGTTAAAGTGACTAGTAGTACCCTAATGTATTCGTTTAGGTAATGTGTACGCAACAGCCTCTATAGACTGCAGGGTATAAATGATTTTCCTTTAAATGTATTGATACTTTTAAACCAATTGAATTGACTTTAAGAGCCACTTTAAGAGCCACTTACCACATTTTCCGAAATTCAGATGAATTATACTAAACTATCACGAGGCCTTATTGACATATTTTAAAATGCGTTTGTAATAAGATTATCCCAACAGGTTTTCAATAGTCTAATGTATCGTTCGAAGCTTGTCTTTTAACCATTATATGGTTATTTCAACTAATGGAAATTTAAATAAATATATTGAAATATATTTAAACGTTGTTTTGTTATTCAAAAAAATATTACATCAACTATTGTAATATAATAACAATAATAATAATAATAATCATAATAACAACAATAACAAAATTGACAATGATATAGTAATAAATAATATCATATATATTTTTTTTGCAAAATTTTTCGCTCATTATAGAATTAGTTTTTTTCCTGGCAAACAGTTAATAGCAAATTCTTTTTCATGGCAATAATTTATATAATTTTAGCAACAACATTATGATTATATTAATATGTTTCTATTAATCTTTCTATACTAGAATATTATATATGTATTATATTTACTACCATCATAATATGCTTGCTATAATCATATTAACTATTCCACAACTTACAAAAAAAGTTTTTAAGCATGATATGTTTGCATGAATATTTTCTTTCTCTGTGTGAGAATATTGAAAGTCTGATTTTCTCTTTAAAAAATCGAATTTTATATAAAAAATATTAGGAACAACTTAATAGAAAAGTACATTTTTGTAATTATTTTATAATTTAACTATTTATTTGTATATTTCTATTACTAACATTTCCTTTCCCTCGAAATATAATTTCTTTTCTTTTTATTTTACCTAAAATTATGCTACATAACTATGCTATTCTTATTTAGTTAAGATAACAAACATTCCTTTAAGGATTTAAATTCTGCATAATAGTAAATAATATTTCTTTTCCTTTTTTTCTTTAAATTCCCAATATTCCTATTAAAATTTTTGTTCAAATTTTTTAATTAAATTTATTTTTTTTTTAGGAATTTCATTTTATATTTAAACAAAAAAAAAATTAGATTATCATGAATTAATTTCATTATTTTCTTAGTCGGGCACTTAACTATGCTGGTGTGTATGTGTTTTTTGTAGATTTTATTTTTCTTTTTATTACAATTTTTTTTTCATTTTTATGTTTATTTTTTTTAACTGCACATGGCAGTTTTGTTGTTGTTATTTTTTTGTTGCTGCTGCTATGTCTCTTGATAGCATTAAATTAAATTTATTTCGCTTGAAAAATGTTTTATATACAATTTATTTTATTTTATTTTTTGTTTTTGTATGCTTGTGTTATTTATTTATTTTGTTTTTATGCTGCTGTGTGTGTATTTATTTTGTTGAACATAGAGAGCTTTTTGTTGTTTTTTTTCATTATTTTTTTTTTTTGCTTAAACTTAAATTGTTTACATGCAGCTTAACAACAAACATAAAATCAAGAAAATTGCAAGAAGAAAACAAAAAAAGGAAGAAATAGCAAATTTTTTTCCAAGTTACAAATTCTGACAAAAAGTAAAAAATCTTTAAGTTTCTTTAGGGAAAATTGTATGGAGAAATACATATATTTTACTTCACAGGCAGCAAATTATGTTGCACAGAAACTAGAAAAATTTCTTTAGAATTTTCAGCTTAATGAAATCGCTCTTTAAGTAAGCAGTACTGTTTACTTTGCTGCTTATTTTTCTGATTTTCTTTGCTAATTTATTTTTAAAACATAATAAGAAAACTAAATTTAAAAATAAATTATATTATAATATTTATTTGCTGGGTTATCAAATATTCACTATATCTTTCGATCTAATGCAACTAAGTGCTAAGAAGAAGAAGAAATTACAAAAACAACAACAATAATAATAATAATAAGTACTGCAAAAAATATATAAAATAAATAAATTTTAAAATAAAAACATAAGACATTTTTGTTGTCTTGTTGCTGTTTGTTAAATTGTATATTTTGTTGTTGTGATTTAAGAATTGCTGATTTTTTGTTGTTGCTGTTGTTGTCATTGTTGCTGTTGTTTTACTTTCAAATTTAATTACAACAATATAAAAATAGAAATAATAAAAATAATAATGAACATGAAAAGGAAACAAAAAATGTTGAGCACAAAAAGTGTCAATTAATTTTGATATTTGAACCATTTGACACATGCAGGGTAAAATATTGCACATAAACACATAAACTCACACGGATAAGCACAAATACACACACATATACACACATACACATATATACTCGCCGACATAACAAATGCCTTAAAACGCACGTTTGCAAAGACAACTACAACAACAACAGCATAAATAAGTTATAGCCAGCAAAAGAAAAGAATCGTAATAAGATCAAGAAATACAATGAAATTATTCACACTCACACTTTTTTTCCAGTATTTCATGTTCTAATTTATTTTTATTGTTTGTCTGTATGTATGTATTTCTGCATAAAACAGGGTGTTGAAAGTTTGTAATTTTATTCACATTCCATTTAATGACAGGAAATAAATTATTTTAATCTTTATCATTTATTTCCGGATTTAAGGAAAATATTGTATTTTTTTTTTAAATATGTCTTTATTGTTGTATTTAGGTTAATTAGTCATTATTTTATAATAACATTGGACAATTGATTTCTTTAAGGGAGTAGAATAATAAAAAACTGAATAAAGAAAGTTTCAGTTTAGTGGAATATTATTTTGAGAAAGTTTTGTTTAAATAAATTTATTTTAATAAATGTACACCTAGAAAAAAATCTATCACATATTTGTGAATCAATAATGTAACTACACCATATGTGTTTGAATTAAAAACTGCGTGTTTAACAGCCGTATTCACAAAAAATTAATGTATGTTTGATAAAGGTTTACTAACTTTTTGTATGTAAATTTCTATAAGAAAAAAATAGTAAACCTTTATCAAGCTTGCATTATCTTTTTTGAACAGGGCTGTAAATCATTAACGACACTTGATACTAATTTGCTTCAAGTTGTCACCACTTAGGTATCGAATTATATGTTTTCTATTTTATATATTAAAAATTTTCAATTTGACCACAACAGTAGTGGGTTTTGAAACGATTTTTTCCTGCACCTCACACAAATTTAAACAAGTTTTTAATCGAATGTATTATTTTCGTATATATTTGACTTTTTCTGAATAGTTTTCAGAAATGGGGTTATATGGGAACAAAAGCCAAATATAGACTGATCTCCTTAAAATTTGGCACAATAATGTATGTTATATAAGGAGTAAGATCGAAAAAGGTCTTAACACACGTTTTGCCTTATAAATTTTTTTGTGATCAATATTAAACATTTTTTTTGATCTAGTCATCATGGTAAAATTATTATTTTTAATAGCAACCATGTTTATTTGTCGCGTTTTTTTAATAAAATGAGTGACAAAATAGTTTTTTGTGGTATAAATTATAAAAAAATTTCAAAGAATCCAAATAGGTCCTACAAATAATTGGCCAGGGAATTACATAATTGGCCATAAAAAAATTTTAAATAGTATCAGGAGAATTTTGCCACTGATATGAAACCTGGTTCGGAGAGAAAAAAAGGAACTCATGGTATTGGGAAGGCCCGAAAATTAAAGGATATTGAAGGGAATTCCAAACATATCTGCTAGAAAAGCAGGAATTTTAGAAATCTTTTTATTCTTAATGGTCGTGGTATTGCTAAAGATAAGTTTAAGATCAAAAAGTACAAAAAATTTCTTATAAAATTTCTGCTCGCAGTTGCCGCAAAACAGGAAATTCATTAGATAGATTTGGATCTATAGAAAAATATGCATCAATGTGTATTTGCAAAAAAGATTTATTCCTTTTCGTAAGAGAGAATATATTATTTTAACCATTTGATATTATGTCAGTATGGGAAGAAAGCTCAGGAATAGTACCAAAACCATAATAAAATTTTGTATCATTAGAGGTCGAATTGAAGAACACAAAGTGAATTGAAGAACACAACAAAGGTGTCCCAAACTACCGAAGATTTTAATAGGAGATATGCACAAAAAAGGGTTTGAATCTATCAAATCTCTAACGGAAGAGTTACTAATAATAGTCAACAAGTTCTTTAGTAGTAGTTAGAACTATAAAAGTTGTATTTTTCTATAATCTGTAATAAATTACAATAGAAAAAAGGGATGAAAACTCTAAGATCAATCATTTTCAAGTTATTAAACATCATCGACCGTATCTATTACGAAAAATTAGCCACTGTGTATACATCACATACAACGATCTGCTAACTAGCGGACTGATTAAGATTAGCCGAGAGTTAGCGTTTATTTATAATGAATTTTTATCTGTCAATAATTCTTTTGAAAATCAACTCTGAAAAGTGTGATGCATTGCCAACAATTTACAAAAATCAACTCTGATGTATTTGTTGACATTTCTATTTAAGTTTTTTTCCCTCAAATTGTAAAATATTTCAAGTCTAATTGGTTAAGAGTTTGCATAATTTTAAAATAATTTATTTTACATCTGTTTTCCCCTCAAAAAACGTTTATAATATGTTCCACGTTTATTTACAAATTTACTTTGACACAAAACAGCTGTTGCTTTAAGACTTAGCAAGTTTGTGATCGTTCGTTTAGCGAGTGAATAAAGGCCGGGTTAGCTGGTAGTTTATGTGATGTTGATGTCCCGTTTATTTACGGGAATAATTTTGTACAATTATTCAAAAATAATATGTTTTTGGCATTTGTAAGCAAAAACTCAGAGTTACCATAAA
>MINK01172294.1:24813-47422 GCA_001735545.1 Phormia regina
ATTTTTAATAAAATAAAAAATAAAAAAATTAATAATTTTTGGGGTATTATGAATAATTTAAATTAGATTTAGATCGAAAAATAAATTAATCCCCTTATTTCCATGCAAATTTTTGAAAAATAAAAACAATTTACATGAAAAATTTTGTAAAGTGAGGAGAAGTGTTTTATAAAATAAGGCCCTAAATCTGAATCTTTTGAAACTCAAAGATCCTGAAATTTGAAATTTGTGTGCATTCCAACAATAAGTTGGTTTTGTATAACCGGATAGGAATTGAAGCATTAATCCTTTGTAAGAACTTAATTGACTTAAAATTTCATAAAAATCGTATTTATTTTTATTTTATTTTTTTAAATAAAGAAAACTTTTACAATTAAATTTATTTCATTATTTTTACANCCCATTTTAGTATTTTTTTTTATTNAATTTTATTAAAAATATTTATNAATTAATAATTNATTTTAGAAATTGATTTCTTTTTTTTTTTTTTTTTTGAAATTGTCTTATTGTTGTTGTCGTTAAAACGTGACACCCTTGTTAACAAATAGTCCCTTTCGTTTTTGCCTCGAAAAAAAAAAAAGAATTGAATAAAAAAGTGTCGTTTTATTTTTGCATTTTATTATTTTAAAATCAAATGAATTTTAATGGAATTTAATTTTTTTTCCTCTTGGTGGTAACGTTAGTTGTTGTTTTTTTACATATTTATTTATATATATATTTTTTGTTGCTGACGACTGTCGTCATGTTGTTTCTAATTTGAATAAATTGCTATAAGGGTTGTTTACATAAATATATTAGAATAAATTTTTAGTTCTTATATTGCTATAGTTGTTGTTGTTGTTGCTGTGCTAATAAAAAAAAATTGAATAGAATAGAAGAAAAGTAATTCTAACAAAACGTATATTAGTATTAGTTTTTAGGTAATGGTGGTCTGTATATGTGTATTTTTAATCAAATTCCATTGGATTTTTTTTTTTTTTTTTGTAACTTTATCATTATTTTCGGTTGCCATTCTGAGAAATTTTAGTAAATTGTTTCATTGTTTTAATATAAATATTTTGCAATATTTGAAAGTAGATTTAATTTTGCAAAGTATATATTAATAAAATATTAATATTATATTATTTCTATTTAGAAAATGGGTCGGTCTCACTTGGTAGCTGTAACAATTTCTTTTGTTTTAAAAGAATTAATAAAATAAGAAAAAAGTTTTCGGAAATTTTTTAAAATAATTAAAACAACGAACTGATTCTAAAATCCTACCAAAGAAAAAAATGTTGAAACTTTTAATCCTTACCCTAGATTTTTATTTGCCTTTAGCATTGAACTGGAAAATTAATTAAATATATTTTACTTATTTATTTTTAATAGAACATTTTTAAGAATTTGTAAAAAAAAAAAAAAAAAAAAATTAAGTTCAGGTTAAATTTATGAACTTACTTTAGTAATAGAGGGTTAATAATATTGTTAAATGAGAAATAATGATTTTTGTTGCATTAGAAATATTTCTACAAAATTAGTTTAAGATTATTCTAAAATGAATAATAATATTGATACTCATTTGTCCCTCTTTATAATACTAGCTTTCTTGGATCGTAAAATAAGGATAACTCAGATTATAAGGAACCAGAATATGCAGCTTTAATTTTAGATGAATAATAGAATTTTATACACTCAAGATTTAGATAACACATTAAAAATTAAGGCCTGATTCAGTACAATAATTAAATTTTATGAAAACTACTCCAAAAATATTTTCAAACTTAAGTCTTTTTCAAAAATTTTTTTTCTAAAAAATACATTTTCCAAAAAAATGTTCAATGCAATATATGGAAACTGTATCTAATAATTTTTAACTACGATTTATACTTAAATTCATTTATGCAAAATTATTTAAGTAAAACCTTCGCATTTATCCCTTGAATATCACAGGATAATAAAATCTTAGGAGAAAAATTATAGTTGTCGAATGTTTAAGGAGAACATTTTTATTGGGGTCTTATGAAATAATTGATCGATATCGATCAATTGCAATCTCATCAAATTTATTTAAAGCCCTATTAGGTGTAGATGATTATTTAAATTGTATTTATTTTATTTTGAAAATCAATATTAATTTTTCTTCTCTCTGAATAATGTAATAGATCACGAGCTGATCATAAATAATTTTTGTCAAAAATTCGACAATTTTTAAGATTATTTAGGGGGATTCACAAGATGTGCTATTATTTCGTATTGTCATTAAATTTTAAAATAGAACAGCAATGATTATATTTTTTATCTGTTGGAAAATTTTATTACATTTGACAATACGACAATGACAACACACCTTGTGAATCCCCCAATTATTTTGTTTTAAAGCTTAGACATTGTAAAATATTTTGTGTAAATTTTGTCAAATTCATAGCATTTTTGTAACATTTAAAATTAATTTTTTTTTAACATAAAACTAATTCCAAGGGCATTATTTCCACATCTGTTAAATTAAAAAAAAAAATAATAATAATAATCTCTATCATTTAAAGAAATAATAATATAACCAGGATTTTTATATATTTAGTAGTATGATCCATTCATATACGCTTTCAAATTAATTTAAGTAAATGATGAAAGGAAAAGGATATTCAAAAAATTTAAATTTAAAAAAATTTAAATACACAATTTTTTTCCGCTGGACTTAAGGACTTATGTAATTAAAACATTATAAGAGGAGCTATTGTCATACAGGGGATTTATTTATTTTTTAATAAAATTAAAATTTTTTTTATATATTTTTTTACAGAAATTAGGCTTAATATCTCCACAACTGTTGATCGAATTAAAAATTAATTGAAGACAATAAAAGTTTTTTGATATTTTTTTCACAGAAAAATATATTTCAAATTATTTCTTAATAAAATTATTAACTATTTTTGTATTGGAATTTAAATATATTATTTACACAGAAAAAATATTACCATAAATTTTTCCATCAACATAGTTGTTTAATTTTGTATTAAAATTTAATAAATTTATTCAAATAAAATTGAAATAAGAATCAAATTTAAGTAAGATTTTATTACTCATTTAAATTTTTAATTCATTCAATCATCCACTTAAGTGATTTAATTAATTTTTTAATTGGAATTTGTTTGTTTTATTTTTCATTTTTTAAAAGATTTTAGTAATTAATTTAATCATTTTGTTGAGAGGTGCAAATTTAAACAAGTTATTAATTGAAAGAATTACTTACTAACATTTTTTAATGATTGATTTAAGGTTTTGCATTTTTCTGTGTATTAATATAATTAACGTTCTAATTGGATTAAAATTATTTTTTTAACTAAACTGACAGTTACAAAAATGTAAAAGAAATTGAAAGATTTGTCTATAAAAATTAAATAAATTTAAGTCAATTTTCAATCATTTTCATTATGTCTATTTAAGTAAAAGCAGTTATAATAAAATCAATCATTTTAGTTATTAATATTATCATTTTGATGCAGGCACGGATCCACGGGGAGGGAAAAAGGGAAATTTCCTTCCCCAAAATGAAAAAATCTTAATGGAAAATGTGTACTAAATCATAAAATTTAAGGAAATAGTTCTGAAAGTCATTCTATTTTCCTCCCCCAAAAGCTTGAGCTAGATCCGCGCCTGTTTTGATGAACATTAATTAATATAAGCAATTTCGTAATTAAAGTTTATTTTTAATTTTTCTATGTTGAATAAAATCGGACCAGTTGTTTATGAGATATGCTGCAATATTCTTAATTTTACAAATAGAGATTTAGCGCAAGAACCTGAGCTTATTTTTAAAAAAAAGTTGATTATAGGTTAAGTACTTATTAATATCGTGTATCCAAATTAATTTATCGACAATGTTTATTTTTCTTATTTTTTCCGATATTTTAAAAACTAAAGGATGGAGCTAATGTCACTATATCCTTCCGAATATTTTTGTGGGAAATCAAAATTTAACAGCAACGACGGCAAATTTCATAATTTTCTTTAGATAAAAAAAGTTTAGTTTTTTTATTTTTTATTTCTTAAAAGAGTCAAGAATTAGGGAATATATTTGTTGTGTTTGCTTGATTTAAACAATTATTTTATTGATTTTTTTTAATAAAATAATTTATAAAATCACAATTCACTATTTTTATTAATTTTTATTAACGTTTATTTTGTAAACATTTATTAATATAAATTGAAAATTAAAAAAAATATATATTTTTTATTTACTATTTGTTTAATTAAACTTTGTAATTACAAAAAAGTCTTATTATTATGTATATTTTATAAACTTTCATTTATAATGAATTTTTCATAATTCTTTTCTTTTTTGTTAATAAATTTTTATTAAAGAATTTCTTAATTTGCGAACTTACTTTTTAGAATAGAATAAATTTTATATTATAATCCGCACAATGTAAATCCAGAGAAGGGAGGTCTTTTCTTTTACTCTTTTAATTTAACTTTAAGATGTTCTTTTATTTCGTTTTAATTTGAATGTTTTTATTTTGAAAATAAATTGCACATATTTTGTTTTATTTATTTACATTTTTATTATAATTTTATTAAAATTTCTTTTTATTTTTAATTTTTTTTATTTAAAATAATTATTAAATTATTTCACAACTCGGTATTTAACAATTAAATTGTTGTTTATTTTAGTATTATTTATTATGTAGTTATATTTCTTATTAGAATATTTAGTATGTATTTAGGTTATTTAAACAATTATACGTTTTTTCTTAATTATTTTTAACGTTTCCTTCTTTTTTTTTATAATTTAATTTAAAATTCAACAAACAATAAGAACAAAACAAATTGTCAAATGGCAAAAGAATGTTAGTTTGTTTGTTTATTTGTTATCATTAACTTTTAAAACTGGGCAAATAAATAATTTATCATTTTTATTTTATTTTATTAATAAATTTTGTTGCTTTTGTTTTTAGTCATTTTTATCAAACAAACGTGATGATGTTGTTGTTTGTGCTGAGGGCGGGTGGGGGTAGATGCTTTTTGATATCAATATGAATTGAAATATTTGCAAAAAAGAATTTCGTTTAACAGAAATAAAAAAAAAAAAATATTTAAAACATGTGCGTTTTGGTTATTTTGTTTTTGTTTATTTATTACTGTTACTAACGTACTAGTAGTATGAATTTATTTATTTTGTTTTGTTGTTGTTTTCTTGCAAATATACGTTTTTTTCGGTTCAATTTTGTTATGATACACGCACAATCACAGCAGGTGTTTTTGTTGTTGTTCTTGCTGGCTCTGATGATGGTAATAATGATGATGACGTTGACGATGATACATTTTTTAGGAGGCGTTATGGTGTTTTGTTGTTTTTGTTTATTATATATTTTTGCGCTGCAATTTCTGTTGTTTTGATGAAACGGAAGCGGATGTAAACAATCAAATCAATTTAAAAATTTAATTTAAAACAGAAATACACAACATATAAACTCACAAAGGGCATTTAAGAAGATAATTTATTTCCACTATTGCCCAATATTTAAATATTAAAAATTTTAGTTAAATTAGTTAAACTAAAACTATGTTGTTTTTTTTTAATTATTTGCCACTTTGAAAGTTAAGATTTTTATTAAAATTTTCCATTTTGTTGAAATTTTTTTTCCAAATTTCGTTTTTAATAATTTTTTTAATTCTCACTTAAAGAATTTTGTTGAGATTTTGTCATAAATAATTCTTGATTTTAATTTTACTTGTTTCTTTCACTGTTTTTATTTTATTTATTTTTTTTTTTTATTGTATTGTTGGTATGGGGTATACTGATGATGAGCTGTTGTTGTTGTTTTTTTCCTTTCTTGTTGTTGTATTATAATTTGATCATAAACGCGCGGTATTTGTGCAATATAGCGACGTGTTAACGTTAATGTTACGTCCTCGAGGAATCGCGATTACAGAATGAATCTGAACGTGGTATGTAAGCGTAAAGTGTATCTCTGGCAACGACGTTGTGTACAACGCTCGAAGGCGAAACAACGAAAATTATAACAACAGCAGCAACAACAACAAATACAACAACTACAACGACACCAACCACATTTCAAAGCAGTAACAAGCAGACACAAACACACACAAAGAATTGGTGGAAGCTACGACGAAGTAGCAGCAATAACAAAAACAACTATTATATGAACCCCAGCCGTACAAAAACACACACACGCACACACAGATACTATAAAAATCAAACAAAACGATAAAATTAAGAAAGAAACTCACTAAAAGAGCACAACGAAAAAACAAAAACAGACACACAAACACACACACACACTTACCCAAATAAAATCAAGTAAAAACAAAATAACAAAACAACAAGAGTTTCTGAGAGATACTTTTAATATAAAAACTGCTCTCATCGTGAAAAAACAACAACAACACACACAGATACACCAATACCCTTGCATACACACAGTCAAGTAAACAAACTCATACAGACGAAAAGGTAAAAATGAAGCAGAAGAATAAAAAGAAAATTAACAAATTGAAAAACAGTCTACAATAAAAAGAGAAGATATAGTAAAAGAGAGTATAATAATTAATTATCTCTAAGATGCATTTTGCAAAAACAAAACAAAAACAACTTGAAAAAAATAATAAAAACAAAAACAACATGAAGTAAATAAAAAAAAAAAAAAAAACAATTTAAAAGTGGCAACGTCCATCTTAAGAAGAAACAAAAGATACGAGTTTTAAAAATAAATAAAAGTGAGGCCAATTTAATAAAGGGATTGTTTTGTTTTTTTTTCTTACATACATATCTATACTATGTATTTATAAAGTAATAATAACTTTTAGAGATAATACAATATTTCTTAAATTGACAATGAATTTAAAATTATGTATTATTTTTTTTAATTAAAAAAGGTTAATAGGTTTCTATGTAGGTATTTTAAAATTGCGTTTCATTTGAACTTTTAATTATAATCTACAATTAATAATTTCTTATTATTATTTTTTAAAGGTGAATAAAAATAATTTTGATGATTATTATTTTTATTTCATTATAATTTCACAGATTGGCAAGAAATATACTTTTTCTGGTGGTCAGTCAACTGAATTTAGTTTTCAAATTTAAGCATCTGTAGAACATGTTTGAGTTTTATCTGTGAGCACATTATCTACAATACTACCAATGTATATTATTAGAAGATACTTGACCGCATACAAGCAATAGTGGTGTCGGAAAGTGGATGACGTACACCATAGAGTACCTGCAAAGTGTTATGGAAAAATGTTCTAATAAGGAACATCGTGAAAATCCTGGAATCGTATTTGGTTTTATAATCTGAATAGGTTTTACTCGATGTTCTTCTTAAACGCATAAATTTTCTCCGTTTCATATATATTTTTTTGACGAGTCTAGTATGCTTCACTACCCCTTATTAAGGGATAGCTAATATTTACTACTCCTCCTGGATTTATCAGCCTTTTTGAAAAGTAAGTGAATGTTAAAAAAATTATGAAATCCAGCCGAGATCTAACATGACCTATAACTAACACTACCGGTTCTGGCACTATCTGTTGACCAAATTTCATAAAAATCGGTTTAACTGTTTATACGTAAATGACTTACAAACAAACTTACGCTTCATTTTAATAATAGGATTACTAACAGGATTGGATCCTATTCGATTTAGGAAGGATTTCAGATATAAATTAATTTCATTTCGTATTGGACTCAATTTTTTGGAAAACTTTTTTGTTGATCAAAACTAAAAAATATTTATAACATCCTTGCGAGAAATTAGTAGCAATTGGTGCAATAATACTGATCCCTCAACACCAATTGAGTACCAATTGACACCTAATAACCACCAAAGTCCCAGTTAAGTACCAATTGACACCTAACAGTCGCCAAAGCTCCAGTTGAGAACCAGTTTAATCAGTGAGACCTAATGAGAAATTAGCAACTCGTGCGCAGTATTAAACTGCATCTGAATGATAAGTGTGTAAGACTATAAAACATGAGATAAGTACGGGGTGCCGCCACCTTTATTAACAAAGAAAATATATGTATATATATATAAATTGTAAATATTTAAAAAATAAAATAATTTCCCAATTGTTTTTACAACATTGTATTATATTTATTAATATTGAATATCCCCTTTTGGGTTAGTTCTGTGACCTGTCCCTAAACAGGTTAAAAAGGGTGAATTTCTCCCTCCTAGGCCAACGATATGTTAAATTGACAGGTCCAGTTCATACAAAGTGTTAGAACTATAACCGGTCCTAGTCATTTTCGACCAAACCCATAACATGTTTTGTGTTAATTCATTTCCCTCTAGGGATATTAGAAAATTTGAATTTTGATGACCTTAATAATTAAATACAATTAAAAATGTTATTGAAAAATGAACGATTCATTCAATAATTTAAATTATAACTTATTTTTCTTTATATTAGATTAATTTATTAATTAATTACAAAATTAAATGCGGTAATTTGTTTTATTTTTTAGTTGCATTTTAGTTGATGACTTAAATATTTGAAAACAATTAAAAAAGTAATTGAAATATTATTTAACTCTGATAAATCGTTTATTAAATTAACAGTTTATAGAAATCGTTTCGAATCTGTTATTTGCACAGAATTAGTTCATAACTAGTTGTTTTCAAAACTTTTCTTAAAACCAATTTAGAATCATCATAAGGTTTTACTCAATCAGTTTCAAAATTGTTTAAGAAATTACTAGCCCTAAGGATGTTATTAAAGAATGGACAGTGCTTCCGATTGATTCAGTCTTGAACTAATAATTTAAGAACGTACTCTAAAATTTTTTTGTGGAATAAATCATTTTTTAAAGAAAATAATTTTAAACATTTTTAGAAAAAAGAATAAATATATTATTTTTTTAATACATTACATGTAAATCTTAATTTCAATATCAATAAATAAATAAATAAAATATGTATATAATTATTTATATTATTTAAATAAATATTAAATTCTAAAGCCTTCTAATTTTGTTTAATTAGACCTTTTAAATATTTTAAATTGTCAATTAAAAATTTAACTAAAATTTGAAAATAAATTTTAAATATTCCATTAATATTAGTCGGCAGCACTTAAGTTAAATATTAATAATGTTGAGAGCATTTTATACTTTTAGTTATCATCATCATATATAAGGGGGAGCTAAACTCATACCAACAATAATAACTATTAACAACCCCTTTTTCGATATAAATCGGCCACATACATACGTACAAACATAAGTATAAGCGTTTGTTTGAAAATATGTATTTTCTTTTCAAAATGGGGGAGCAACAGAAAATGTTGTTGTACTCTTGTTTACGATTTTAAAATATTTTTTAAACTCAAAAACTACTCTCTATCACAGGAACTGAGAGACATATAATATATGTAAATATGTAGATATTTAGATAAATAGAAAGAGAGCATTAAGTTAAGGTTTATGATAAATACAGAGAGCAAAGTATAAAAACAGGGAGTAATGATAAATGTTACTAGCACGTTGTGCGAATATTATTGTTTTTTACACACATAGATTTTTTTTGGAACTATTGTTTCTGACAAAAGCATGTTTAAACTAACTGTCAGTTAAACTAACATCCTGATGTTAACTTTAAAACTCTAAAGTTCTAACATTCTACTATGGCATACAAATTTACTATTACACTATTACTTACTACTACTATTCACATTTGACTATGGTTTAGTTTGTAAGCCAAGTAAAAAGAGTATCTTTGAAATACTTAGTTTTAGATAGAAATTTTGTTTGTTTTTGTTTTGTTTTTTTATTTCTTGTGTTTTTTTTCTTTTCTTTAACTCATTTTAAAAGAGAAATAACAAAATATGAGTAGAAATTTCATTGAAAAGATACAACAAAAAACAAAATTAATAAAATTGCTCTTCTACTCATTTACTATTTATTATAATAGATGTAAGAGTATTGGTATTTTCATCTTTTGTTTTTTGGGTGTGCTTCTTTCTGTTTATTTTGTATTTATAGTTATTGTTGTATTAGTATTTTCTATTTATTTGTTTTTGTATTTTATTTGAATTTTGTTCAGTTTTATTCTTGTTTTTGTTTATTCTGCTTTTTGCACATAAAAAATATAAAATAAAACAAAAACACACACACAAATAAGAAAAAGAAGAGAAATAATGATCAATTTTTAAAAACAAAGAAAACTAAAAAGGTTGTAAAAATATTTGTGGTAAGACAAAGAAACAAATATTAAAGAATTATTACTGAATTATAGCTGGGGAAATGGAAGAGTTGAAAGTTGCTAGAGTATGATTTATTATAATTTTTTATAAAAAAAATAAAAATTAAAAATTTGAATATTTATACTTACAAATATTTAATTATAAGAATAAAATTATGTAAATTTTATTTCAGACACTTACCTAAAAAGAAAAAAAGAAAATTAGTATTTAATAAATTTAAAAAATAATTAAATTTAGATATTTAAAAATTTATTTTGAAATTTTTAATATTTTATTAAATTTTTTTTTTTTTATATATCATAATCTTTAGTTTTTGAAATCAATTGAATTTTTTGTTTTAATCACTAGTTTGTAAGGTATTTTAAATTCGATTTTGAAATATCTAGGTTCATATAACAATTTCATTTGTTTTTCTTTTTTTAATTAATTAAATCTTAAATCCACATCAATATCATTTTAATAACATTTTTTTATCACAAAATTATATTCAAATTTGAAACTAATGAATATTATTTTATATATGAAAATCTTTAAATATTTTTATAAAAAATACAACAATAATTTATGCAGTTTATAAACAGGATATATATTCAGTATTCATTAAATATGAAAATGTTAATTTAAGTTACTAAACACACATACACCTACAATATACATACATATATAGGTATGTACATATATGAATATTTATTTAAATTGTTTTTCTCAATTTTTAAGCAGTAATTTTTTGTTATTATTTTACCCACGACTTGATATTAATTTTCTTTTCGAAAAAAATGAGCAAAAAAATAATATAACAACAAACTAGAAACAATGATGATAATAATATTGCTAGCAATGTTGTTGCAGCTGTTTCTATATGAGTAAATGTTGCATACAACATTTACACATACATACATACACACATGCCAATCTATATGTATGCATGTGTATAATTTTTGTTGTTTTAATTTTTATTTGTTTTTCCTTTATTAATATTTTTTTTATTATTCCTTTTATTGTTAGTTTTTTTCTTTTGTATTTTTTTAAATTCATTTTTTTATTTTTTTGCATTTTTTTCTCATATATAAAATCTTAAAATGAACAATAAAAAAATACAAAACTCAAAATTACACATACCAATAAAAACAATTACTCACATTTACACACATACATACATACATACATACATACATACTTATATAAAAAATTTAGTTTTTTATGTATAAGGGGAGCATTTTATTATTAAACACCCACCATCGAACTCTTCTTATATTTTATTTGATTTTATATTTTTGTTGTTGCTATTTTATTTTAGTTATTTTTCTTACTGCTGCTGCTGCTAGTGTTGTTATTATTGTTTTTTTTTTTCTTTCTTTCTTATTATTACGTTTATTTTGTACATTTGATTTATGCCGGCTTCTTTAAAATACACACACATACACTCTCACCAAAAAAAAAAATTAAATAAATTTTACTCTCATATAGAAAAAACAACTAGAGTAAGTAAAAAATAAAAAGAGAATGAGCAGCAATTGCTTTTACCAATACCCATACAAATGAGTACTGGTTGTTGTTGCTGTAGTAGCAAATGTATGTGTAAGTAGACAAAATGATTAAAGCACTAAAGGAACAAAAAATGAAAACAAACAGCAACAAAAGCTTGGGGTCATTATTCTCTTCGACGCTAATGTGTACATACAAACAAACACACTTATACATATGACTCCACCAACACCAACATCGCCACCATCATCATCACAAACATCTCTGCAAATATTTTCATCTTCACCACTTTATTTTGTTTTTGTTGTTTTGCTTTTACTACCGCTAACTCATCTGCGCTCGCGCCCCAAATGAGGCTGCAGCTACTTTAGCTATATTTTGGTGTTGTTGCTGTTGTCATTGTTGCTGGTTTTATTATTTTTGCTGCTGCTGTCATTGCTGTTGTTGTTGTTATTATTATTATTATTGTTATTGCTGATGAGGCTGATGAAGCTCTCTACAAACAATGTAATAAAATTCAATTATTCTCAGTTACGTCTTGCATTTTGTTTCGTCTTTTGTTCGTTGGATGCCTGAATAGCTGGCTGCCTGGCTGGCGTTTTGACAGGCTGTATGGCTAAATGGTACGAGTACAGTAAAGAATAGCAAAGAATGGTTTGGAGTACAACTCATAATGACTCCTCGCTGCTAAAATATGAAACAAAAATAACAACAACAACATCATAATCTTTAGCAGCAGCCAAGCAATGGCAACAGCAACAACAGAAACGACCAACTCAAGTTAACTAGAATTCTATTGTGTTGTTGTAAGTAGGGGGCGATATGAAGTTTCCATCAGTTTCATTTATTACTTTTTCGCTGTTTTGTTGTTATTGTTTTTTGTTGCAATTTTAGCTTGTATTTGTTTTAGAGTTACTACAACATCAGCAGCAGCTGTATTTTAATCCATGTAATAATATTCTTAGAGTTTTAAAGAACAAATATCTCTTAAAAGCTATAAATTTATTTAATTTTTAAGAATTTATTTTTTAGTTTCTTTAATGAACTCAATTTAGGCAAAAAACTTTGAATTTAAATTTTAGTTTCAAGATGACTTTAATTTAAAAAAAGCAACAAGAATTTATTTATTTAAATTTTTAATTAATAATTAATTTAAATTTTTAATTAATTTAATTAATTATAAATCTTTTCCTTATTTTTTCTTGGAAATTAGTAATTGATATAATAATTTTGGTGAGACTTGTTTTGAGATTTGTGAGTTTTTTTTTTTTTTTTTGGGTTAAAAATTCGTATTTGTAAAATTCTGCAGTTTCTTTAGGTCTTTTATTATATCGATAATTCTATGAAAAACTGGAGGGGTAATGAAATTGTTAATATTTTTTTTCGATTTGAATCTTCTCACAGGTACTCTTGGTTACTGATTTTTACATAAATAAGATAACTTTAAAGAATTTGATTTAAATAATTTTTTAATTGTTAATGTAGTAAAATTATATGCTGGTATTTATTAGCATTATTTTGTCTTGAAAATACTTTAAAACCAAATAAAAATTTTGAAAACAAAAAAATTATTATAATAATTTCTACGAGTACTTTGCCAGTACTTATATTTTTAGTAAATAAGATACTTTACCAGCACTTAATAATTTAAAACTTTAATATTTTCAAATTAAATTCTTATTTCCTATGAAATATTTTTTTTAATAAAATTAAAATTTATAATCTTTTAGTTTCATATTTAATATCAGCTACCATATTTTTAATAATCCATGATGCATTTATTTTTTTCAACAGTAAATAAACATAACGAAATAAATATTAAAAATATATATTATTTCCATAATCCACTCATATCATTTTAAATCCTTTAATAATCATCCATGAATGCATTTGAAGACACACTGCATTCTCTTGAACCTTTAAAATACTTCTTGGGAAAATTAATCTCTCTCCTCTCCCCTTAACTAAAAGGAAAAAATAACAATAACAAAAATGCATTTATTATGCGCAAAAAAAAAAAAAAAATCCAAGCAGAGAAATACAAAATGAGAGACTCTGTTTAACTAACAGAGAGCTATATATATATATATATATATAGAGAGAGAGAGAAACACAAGTTATAAAATATTGTCTCTTACAATAAAGTTTACAACAAATACACGTAAAATTTAAAATAACAAAAAAATAATGTAAAATGAAAATTACAACGTAAACGTTAATAAAAAGTAAAATAAATTCAGTAACAGAGAGTAAGAAGATTTTTAATTTAAAAACATTAGGGCGAGAAGAAGAGGGGGGAGGTAGGGCTAGAATTGTTTGCTTATTTTATGGCCCAGGTAGGGGTGGTTGGCTGACTGTCAGGTTGTTGTAGTTTTTTTTATATATACATCTACTTTTGTCAGCCAAATGATAAATATTTTAGAGGGCAAAAGTGGTGAAACTTTTCATTTTTGTTATAAAAACTTTTTTTGAACAAAATTGTTTTATTTTTTTTGTAGTTAGTTTCCTTTTTTTTTTTTGAATTTTATATAGAATTTTTGCCATAAATTTATGAAAAAATATTAATATTTTTCCTGTTTTTTTCTATTTTTTATAGATTTTTTTAATTTATTTTTTTGCTTTTTTTGGTTGCAAAGTTGTTGTTAAGCTAACTTAAGAAAAAGTAATAAAAATATAAAATATTATTATAGTTTCCTTAACAGCAAAAAATAAGAAAAAAAATATGTTGTTAATTTATTGGAATTAGTTTTAAATTTTAACTATTTAACAAATTAATATTTGTGTTAATTTATTTTTTTGATTTTGTTATATAAAATAAAAAATGTTATTTCATGAAAATGTCATAATGAAAATTTTCTTTTCTTCAGAGGCTGTATGCTTGACTGTAAGTAATTCCATTATAGATAAAAATAATTGAATAAAAAGAGAAGAGACAATTTATTTTATTTCAATTTTTTTCTTCTTGTAGAAGAAAACATAATTGCATTTAAAAAGCTTTTATACATACTTATGTTGTAAAATTTATACAATAATTTTATGTCATAAAAATTTAATTTTTACAAGTACAAGGGTAGGTACTTAAAAACGATAGTAATGGTTTATTATATTTTGTGAAAAATTTTTGTGTAATTAATAAAAAATGGGTTTCAGAGAAAAAGTTTTCATCATCTTTAATGTAAAGCTTTTATAGGATTTTTTTTAAATAAATCTTTCTAAATATATATCGACAAATAATATGCTTTAGTCTAGTAAATTTAACAAAATCATGGTTAAGCAATAAAAGAAATATTACAAAAAATTAATAAAACATTTTCATATTTTTTTAGAATAATTTTTAAGAACATTTTTGTTATTAATTCAATGAGATTTTTTATTTTTAAATTGAATATAAACTGTGAATTTTATAACAAATAACTTTCATTTTCGAAATATATTTTTTGGTTCCTAAAAGTATGCTTCAATTAAACATAATCAAGTTTTAAATTCGAAAATAAAAATTAAATACTTTTAGATTTATAAAACGATTGAAAGAAAATATCTTCTTAACAAAATTACATTTTAAATTTTGTATTTTTTAAACATCTCTTATTTTTGCCCCAAAATGTATGAAGCATAATCAATGAATTTAATGAACTTTAGGAACATTTTATTTACTTTTAGACCTTTATAGCGATTTTAGAAAAAATATGCTATAAATTCCGATTTTTTTAAACATTTCTAATTTTTGCTCCTAAAAGTATGCTTTACATAAACATGATCAATTTTTAAAAGAAGTTTATAAAATTTTTAATTATTTTTAGACATTTAAAGTGTTTTAAAAAAGAAATATGTCGTAGGATTTTAAACAAAATTAATTTTTAAATTAGTTTTTTTTAAACATCTCCCATTTTTGCCCCTAAAAGTATAGTTCACATAAAACATGATAAAAATTTTAATGAATTTTAGAATATTTTTATTTAGGTTAAGGCCTTTTAAGCAATTTTAAAAAGAAATATGTTATTGAGTTATAAATTATTTTAAACTTTGAAATTTTTGTCCCTAAAAGTATGCAAAATATGATAAAGTTTTTAATGAACTTTAAAAAATTTTTAATTACTTTTTGAATTTTAAAACGATTTTAAAAAGAAATAAGATCTTGAAATCTAAACAAAATTACATTTTCATTTGTGTATACAAATAAGGTTTGGCTTTGTTAAAAAAATATAAATTCGAAATTCTTTGTCTGGTTTAATTTGGTTGCTTTAAAACTTTGATTCAAGTTTATTTTAATTTTTTTTTTTTTTTGTAGTTTCTAAAATTTCCTTAATATTAAACAACTTTAGTTCTCAACAAAGTCAAAATATTGGTATTAATTCATTACAGATTCTGAAACATCCTTAATATTTAATTTACATTTCTTCTTTTTTATATTTATTCTTTATGCAATTAATGTAATTTATTCAAAAGCATTATAAAATTAAATCAAGGCAATAACAAAAAAATGAAAGCAACACATACACTGTTATCAGCATAAATATATAACGGAAAATCGAAGGTATTTAAAGGCCTTTGATAAAGCCTTTTAAGTTTACATTTAAAAAAGTATCTCAAAGAAAAACTTAAAATGTATCTCTTAGAAAAATATTCAAGAGTTTAAAACAGTTTTGGAAAAAAGTAAAGGCCCCTGAAATAATTTAACTTTAATTTATTTCCCACCAACTATATATTTAATGTAGGCGTGTATGTGTGTGTGTATACATATATATGATAGCTTATAAATACAAGCACATATATTTAATGTAATTTTCTTTTTCTTCTTTTCTATATATAATGAAAATAATAATTTAAATTTTCTTTATCAAGGGAAAATGGCAAAATAACAATAATAGCAACAACAACAACATCAGCAAAAACTTAAATAATAGCATATAATTAACATCATTAGCATTGTTGTTATTAAAACAATTTATTTTCTTTGCTATATTTTATATTTTCTTTTTTCATTTTTTTCTTTCATTTTAATAATGAATATTATTTTTATTACTTTCAATGTCATTATTTTTAACTTAGAATATATTTGCACGCAGCATAATATCTATTTAATTTTTCAATGTTACTTTTTTTTATAATGATGGCAGCTTTCATAGATCTTTTGAAAATAAATATCTGTATATATATTCTATTTTACTTGTTCTTACTTATAGACATAAGTATAATGAACGTGTGTGTCCATAGCTGTAGGCAATTTTTTTGAATTTATTTTACAGCTTTTTTTTCTTCTGATTCTTTTTTTTTATTTTTTGTGTAAATTACATTTCCGGCCATAAATTTGCATAGCTTTAGGTTTATAATCGTATTCCTATTTTTTTGATTTCTTTAGCTATTACTTTCGTTTGTTACAACAATGTAATAATAGCATTAAATTGATACTTTGCCTGCCAACTTCAATATAGAAGAGACAGAGAATTAATTTTATGGTAACTTGTACGTTTTACTGTTTTAATAGGAAATAAATATTATATATATTTTTTCTTATTATAAAATCAATTTTAAATCACCTTCAGAATTTATTTAACAATGTCTGTCTGTCTGTCTGCCTATGTAGAAATTGTAAACTATGTGCAGGTCTACATTTTAAGAATATCTTAATAAAATTTTTCTTGATACAAGATCAAAGTCTTTTAAAATTGCTATCATGATAATATATTGGATATGAAGCTTTACTTAATCAGTTCCCAATTAATTCAAAATTTTACAAGAATTTCACCACAATTAAAGTCTTACAAAGTAGGATACTATTTATAATCTTGCATTATCGATTATAAATCCTTTATTTATATTTTCTAATGAGGAGATTTTTTTTTTAATTAAGTTTTTATGAAATAATTTTCAATTGCATTTTGTATTAATGCTCCTTAAAGTATGCACTATTTTTACAATAACTCTCCATATGTTACACATAAATAAAATTTATCAAATGTAAGAGAAATTGTTTAAGAAAGTTTCTTTTAATAAATTTCACTCTCTTAAAAAAATTACATCATATATTTTCTGGACATCAGATAACTCTTTACAGAAATTTCGAAACAGTTTTTAAATATTTTTAAATATTTTCTAAAAGTTCAGCAATATCTTGCACAGTGGGCAGAATAGAAAAAATGTTAAACGGAATAACTTACTTCTAGACATTTTTTACATAGTAGTAAAAGACTTCCGTGGGAGTCTTATACTACATTTACTCCTATCGAACGCGTCTCCAGGTGGCGGATCGGTGGGATTGGTTATAAGGCACATGTTATACACACTCTACTGTATGGTGCATTCTGGCCCATCGCATGTGTATTATCTCCGATCTTAGAGCTTCTCGCGGAAAAAATAAATGTAGTGCACTTTAAGGTCAAGGTGGTAGGTAGTAGTGCCGAGGACCTGAATGGTTAGTTGGTGCTTAAACAAACTAACAGCTAACAGCTCTCCTCCAACGCCCATGGCGCGGGTCGGTTGTAATTCTAGCCTAGTCCGCGCACGCCGTCACTGCGCGAGATGATCCTTCCTTTTACTGGCATACTCGTGGGACAAGATAGACGATTTAAAAAATTTTTCAACTCGGACACATGATGACGGACAGTCGCAGGGCGACAGGACTGAAACGAACTTGATTACAGACGACGATGAGGTGATGATAGGGGTCCAACGTGACATTCTTCTTCAGGAAAGTCAACTATTATCCATAACTTCTTTTCGTAATCCTTACGTAAAATAATAATTAATTATAATCCACGCATATAGTTAACGAAAATGGCTAAAGTCAAAATTTAACTGAAGATTTAAAAATTAAAATTATAAATGATTTTAGTGTTGGTTTAAAACAGAAAACTATCTGTGATAAATATTCAATTAATAAGTCAACAGTTTCGAACCTGTCGTGAGACAGGTACAGTGAAAACTCAATATCTTGGAGGAAGACCTCGTAAAACTACACAAAGACAGGATAATCTGATAGCAAGAGAGTTTAAGAAATGGCCAAAAATTACTCCTCGGGAGGTAGTCAATAATTTAAAATTGGAAATTAGTACCCGAACAGTTCGTCGCAGGGCAAATGAGGCTGGTCTCGGTTGTTATAGTCCTGTGAAAAATCCTCTTATTTCTAAAAAGAATCGCTCAGCTTGAATTCAATTTGCTAGAGATCATTTAAATTGGACAAGATAGACATGGAATACTGTCCTATTTTCGGATGAGTCCAAATTAATTTAAGAGGAAGCGATGGGAGAAAATTTGTAAGACGACCAAAGGGAAAGAGATTGGACCCAAAATATACTAACAAGACAGTTAAGTTTGGTGGTGGCAATACTATGGTCTGGGGATGTTTTTCAGGCCAAGGTATGGGTCCAATTTATATCATAAAAGATACTATCAGAACAATTTCAAACGATGTAATGTATCCATACGCTGACGAAAATATGCGGCTAGTTTGTGCATTCCAACACAATAATGATCCCAAACACACCTCTAGGGTTGTAACCGAGTAGTTACAATCCAATCACCAGATCTAAATCTCATAGAAAGTCTATGGGAAATAGTAGATCGCAAAATACGGACTCAAAATTACACCAGAAAGGAAGATTTATCGGCTGCGGTTAAAATGAATGGCAAAATATTTTGTTCCATTTATAAGAAATTAGGAAAAGATTCCATTGTATTGTCAAACACTGTATATATATATTTCGGTGGTAATATCTTTTATAAAAGAGTATAAACGGAACTCTCATTCGAAACTTAAAAGTACACACTCTTTTACTATGTCTATATGAAATTTAATGAATTTCTAATTAGCCGGTTAGAAGTTGTATATTTATTTGCAAAAATTTCGATTCTGCCACACTAATGAGTTTTTCATATATTTGAAGATGGTATATTTTATTTGGTGCATACTTTTTGGGGCACAAATAAAATCCACTATATTTTCTGGCGGATTTCAAATAAAATAGCAAGATTTTATTTAATTAATTGTTTAAAATAAATTATTTAATATTTGACCAATCATCCCAAAATAGTTTCTGTAAATATTTCCTAACTGATTTATGGCGGTCTATTTTATACCCTATGGGTTTTATAGTGATTTTTATATCCCAATATTAATGTTTATAGCAAATAATCAACAACAGGTGGTTGATGGCAATTGACGATTAAAGCCCTGTATAGTATTCATAACAGAATATTTAGTTGAAAAAGAAAAAAAGAACAAAACTAAATTTATAGAAAAATGTTAAAAATAGTTTCAAACTTCAGTCATTTATGAATGGTTGTTTCATTTGTTCACGCATTAAAACAAATACCAGTCATATTGTTACTACTACAACAACACGTTGTAGTTGCATTTAATGAAAAACTGAAAGAAAAAAAAATTGGAAAATAAAAACTAAAACTGTGTGAGTAGAGTACATGAAATATAGGTCGTTCGGCATGTGAAAAACTACTAACTATGGCAAAATATACCACATAAACCAAACAAAACCAACCAAAAATAAAAAAAATAAATAACAAATCCACACGGTATATTCTCATACATTTGAATATTTTGCAAACAAATACGAGCAAAAAAAAGAACAACAACAAAATAAAAAGTCGCTGTGTTATAGTGCATGCAATGTGCATGTGAATGCTGGGCTAAAAGAAAAAAAATACTAAAAATTTAGGAATCCCACATTCATAAAAAACTATGTTGTTGAGTGTTTCTTTTTTTTTTTTGCACTGACACATACACACACTCACTCACTTACATTCTCTTGCATAGACATAAACATGAATTCACAAAATTGCAAAAGTGTTGAACTGAAAATAAAAGTTGGCTGAGAGAAACAACGAAAATCAACTGGGGGAAAAAAATTAAAAAGAAATTCATTTCATTTTCATTTTAACAAAAGAAAAAAAGTCATGAAATTCACGCGAAATTCATTGTAAACACACAATCCGACACACTTTGGAAAAATGCAATACACTTCTAGTCATATGCAGCATGCAGGCAGTTAAAATGTGTAGACAAACATACAACATACATACATATGAACGTGTAAAGTTGCAATGAATGAAGAATGAAGATATAACCAATAATAACAGCAACAACAAAAATAACAACAACTAACTAACTAACAAACATCAACTGGTCATTGGTGTTTACAACGACGACAACATCGTCACAAATAACAACAATAACAACACCATAGAAACAATTGTTTTTTTTGTAGGAACACTATGACGTATAAGTAACTTGAAATTCATTTGCTGTAAACATTTTTTTAACACACACACACACTCACACCAGCAACTAAATAAAAAAATAAATATGCAGTGTGAACAGCACGTTTCATTATTTATTTCATTTTCATTATTTTTTTCGTACATTAGTCTGAGTATTTAAGTGTATGTGCGTTTTTTATTTTGGATTTACATTTCAAACGGATGCGGAAATGTGCTTTTTTGTTATTGTTTTTATAACGTTTACATGACATTTTTATTTAGCGCAAAAATGTAATGTAAATGTATGTTTTAAAACAAAACTATTACAAATTGGGAATTTAAAACAAATTGTGGGTTGAACTTTATTTTTGTTCTGTTATTTTTGTTACTACATGTTGCAAAAGACCATCATGTTGCAATTTCATTTTTATTTCTCCTTTTGTTATGCTTGTTTTTTTTTTTGCTCTGCAATTTTTCCAGTAGCATAAAAAGAAAGTTTTTGACCTTGATTTTCATAAAAAAGTTTTCCATTACTGTTATATTTTTTGTTTTGTTTGTATGTATGTTGTTTTGTATTAAACATTTGAATTTGTAGCATGTCGAGATCTACTTTGTGCATAATTTGTATGTATGAATGTGAGAGAGTTTTATTCACACGCACATACACAGATACAGATACTTTTTATTCCTACAGTTGGCATCATAAAGAAATTGGAATAAGTAAAGAAAAAAATATCCAACAAAATAGCAACAACTTGCAATATTAGTGTTAAATACTTTAACATAGTAATACATACTCACACTCACATACTCTCTGACACAGACATCATGCACACTCACTCATTCATAGAGACTTACAAAAGGACAGACATACAGTCATTCATAAGCATGTAAATAATATGTGCGTATGAGTATAAACGTTTATATGTTATACATGAACAAGAACAACAACAACATTTATTCTCTACGAATTCCATAAAAATAACAAGTGTCCCGCGAGTGCTTCTATTTTTTTTCCGCATCCTTGTTATAATGCTTAAGTAGTATGTGTGTAAAATTTGGATATATTATTGCACTATGGGTTAGATATTTTATTAAAGTTTCTACATGGTAAAGCAATGTCATTAACTTATTTAAAACAAGTTTTTGTATTTTTTTTTATGGAAACTTATATGATAAATCAATTCATATAGAATACGATGATAAAATTATTTATTTAAAATTTTCTTATAAAACTATTTTTATCGAAAGTTTTTTCTATGGTTACTGGAATAATTTATATATAGTTGTAGCAACCATATAATGTTCAAACATTTTGCCTATTAGAATAATCTATATAAATTTTGCACCATACGATAATTGTTGTAATCAAATATTTGTTTTCGTAACAAAATTATTTTTGTAGTAACCAAATTATTTTGTGAAATTAGTAATGCTCGATAATTATATTTTTTTTTTTTGTCAAAAGAAATCTATAATTAATTTTCTATAAAAAATTTTTCAATAATTTGTGAAATATAAAATACTTCTATAGAAAACTCTTCAATTAAACATTTTGCAGTAGAAAATTCTTCGCTAATAAAATTTTTTCATAGAAAAGTTTTCACTAAAAAAAATTTTTCTATAGAAAAGTTTTCGCTAATAAAATTTTTTCTATAGAAAAGTTTTCGCTAATAAAATTTTTTCCATAGAAAAGTTT
>MINK01172295.1:0-25377 GCA_001735545.1 Phormia regina
TATATATATATATATAAAACAACTTTTCGCAAACTAAGTACAAAATAATTCTAATTTAAAAAATCGATGCAATATGAATGCATACTTTCCTACATACTACATACACAAGCATTCAAGAATTGCAGTAAAGATATGCAATGAAAAATATGTATTATAAAAATATATTAACACTAAATTGTTCATGCCTGTTATAAATAAATAACGTGAAAAAGATTTAGGTCATTAGCATTTTTTTTCATATACAATTCAAGTATAAATATTCCTTTTATATATTTTTGTATTTCCTATTATATTAATCATTTTGTCATAAAATAAACACACCAACTATGTCTAGCCTTTTTATCATAAATTAACCTATTGATTTATTTATTCGATTATTTATTCGTTTATTTCTTTTGTCTCTTAGTTTAAGAATTATAGCTATATATTTAATTGTATCCCTATGTGCAGAGTTAATTTTTAGTACACAATTTAATTTTAAAAATTTTGTAGTGTCAATGTCGGTAAAATCGATTTTTGACGAGTACTCTCATTGATGTTATGTTTAATTATTTTCTAGCTCTTTTACTAAAATTCTAAATTCTAAGATATTTGATTTAACTAAATAAAAAATACCTTTCTAATGCTATTCTTTATTTTCAAATCGGATATATTGGAAAAAATACTTAAGATATTTAATCAAAAAGTGATGTGAATATATCGTTGCATTATTTTATATATTTTAGTAATATTAATAATAGATTTATTTAATTTATCTATCAATTTGTTTGATATTTATTATAAAATTGTTATAAAAATAAACTAATATATATAATATATAATAAACTATTAACAATTTAATAGCTTACCACATATATATATATAAGCAATTGAGCTGAAAATATACGCAGCAATCGTGCTAACATTGACAACATTTACATATGATGCTCAAAAATTCACCTCTGTTACTTAGATGCTGCAAAATAGTAGCAACATTACAACTCTGTATCTGCAAACGGCGTAGACTTTTCTGCAAAGGTGTGGCTGTTTGCATAAATACGACCGAAACGCGACTCGTTATTTCAGAAAGTGTTTGACAGTTTACCGTAGTGGTTGTGCGCAAAAAACGATTGTCAGCTTAGCATTTTACTTGTTATTAATTAATTTTTAAAGAAATAAAAAAAAACCAAATACAAAATGAGAGAAATTGTACACATTCAAGCCGGTCAATGCGGAAACCAAATTGGAGCTAAGGTAAGTTTGTTAATAAATCGATTAAATGAAATTTATGTGAATTCTAAGTGTACGAATAGATATCGATTGTTTTTTTGCATCTTCATGCAAAGTGAAAGGCAAATTAGTAAATCTTTCTTTCAAAAACTAAATTGGTTCATTTAACTATTTAAGCATCACTCCGCCATTTTGTTATCTGCAAAATTGTTAGTTTTTTTTCTTACCTTTTTTCATATTTTGCTTATACACACATACTATGCCGCTATTTTTATAAAAAGAAATGGTGACGCTATGTTTAAAACTTGTTTTTCGCTGTTATTTCCTGCCTTCCTTTTCCCCTTTTTCTTCTTGTGCGGCTATTAAACCGGCACAAGTTATTCATACACATAATTTGTTTCTTAGTTTTTCACTAATAATTAAAATCAATATAACCTTAATAATTTTCTAAATTAATTCTTTTGCTCAAGTACAGTTGTTGCAAAAAGTGTTTCGACCGATTATTCAAACACATTGCAAATAATTTTCTATCGTAATCAGCTTTTTTTACGGCTGCATAAAAAGTAATATACACACAAACAAATGCTCATATATGTAGTACATAGTCTTATAATGATTCATACTATAAATTCAAAAGAAATTTAAAAAAAGAAGTCATCTAATGTAATAGATATCTACTTGAAATGTGTTTTTTTTTTCTTTTACATATTTAATATGTACAAATAATGTAAAGAAAATGTGAAAATGTCATTAATGGGTGCGGTTTATTGGTCATAGCAGCAACTTGAAATGAAGAGGGGTAGGCCGGCTGGAATAAATAAAGGAAAAAAAACTTCTGCATTGGAATGTTGCAAATACAGTCTATTGTGTGTATACATATAGCCTGACATCTGCAAAGTAAATCTGTAAACGAAAAATGTCTATACTAAAATAGTATAAAAATATCCTTTCTCTACACAAATATTTGGTCAAGGTATACTATAATCATGTGAATTGTCTAGGCTGGGTCAAAATTGTATTGTTTATAAACAACTATTGATCCAAACAAAATTAATATTAATGAAGCCACAATTTTTTTTGTTTATATTAAAAATTAACTGTTTTTAACTAGAACAGAAGTAGTACAATCTTATGCGCGATTAGAATAACTAAACTATCAATTATTAAGGATATCGCATAATTCTGAAAATGTGTTTTTTTTTTAAGAATTTGTAAAAATTGTAACCTCTTTGTCATTAAATTTCTAGCTTATAATATATTGAAAGATTTCTAGATTTTATGGGCAACAGATTGAGAATAGTTTTTTTTTTTTTTTCAAATAATTTGAATAAAATAATTTGCAAATTAATAAAGTTCTACTAAAAAGCCTAGTTCTATTTTATTTACAAATTTTCACAAAAAAACAGATTTTTATTATACATTTTGTTTGAAATAGTTTCAGAGCAGCTGCTCAAAGAAAAAACATATGTTTCGTAAAGAATAGGTAAAAGTAATTTTAATAGACCTTAATTGTTTTTAATAATATCTTTAATTTATAGTTTTCTTCTAATTTATGTGAATGTTAATAAAGAAGGTTAAATAAATTACATACTCTATCATTAATTTAAACAGTCAGTAAAGTAAGCAAAACACCATATGGTATGGTTAATGTTTCTTTTGGTGGTATAATGATATGACGACGACGATGATGGTTTGTTGATTGGTGATCTCACTCTCGACCTTATTAAACTACCTCCACACAAAACAATCGTTTGTTCACTAAATTGCTTGCGCTTGAATGATTGTGTCATAATAGAGCTGAGTTTTAATAGAATGTGTGTGGAGGTAGTAAAAAGTCGTAGAGATGTAGATTAATCAGCAGCAATTTAGTAGTGGATTTTATGTTAAAAATGACAGATGGTTTTTAAAAATAACTTTGGCGAGAAAAACAAACCACTCATACATACACCCACCCACAAAACTACCTTAATATACAAATCTATATTCACACACACTCATGCCCGCTTTTAATTAAACTTGTAATTTGAGCTGGTTTTATTGTAAGTGTATGTATGAGTGTGGGCTTAAAGTCGCGTCGCCAACCTACTTGAAAAAGTAATATAAAAATATTTGACCGGCTAATAAATAATTGCTGCAAGTTGCTACTTAACTACCAAATAAGGCTTGTTTATTTAACTATTGAAAAGAAACAAGAAATAAGTGTGATGTCAGCAGCAATTTATTGGAAACATTTTTATTGAGAACTTAAATTCTTAACAATTATTTATTCAACAACAAATTTTATTTAAATTTTTTTTGGGGGTTCGTAATTGTAAAAAATTTAAGCCCTAATTGAAAGAAAATTTAAAACAACTTTTATTTATTATAAGCTTTTGTAGCTATAGTTGCAAAACAGTTATATTTGTTTGCAGAAATACATAATATTCCAACATCGTACATATGTATGTATGTACATATGTATTTATAACAAGTATATGTACATTGAAAAAAATAAATCGATATGAAATAAAAATCCATGTAGTATGTCTGTACAGATAGTTGGGAGTGTGAGACAGAAGGATAATCAGAAATAAAAAATGAGTCATACATATTTAAGTGAGCTGTTGGCTGGTTGCCCAGATACATATTGTTGTATATATATAAAAAAAATGAGACAATCAACCCTTATAAATAAGGACATACACAATATTAAACAAAATGACTCATCGACATCTAGGCGCCGATGTCTGCAAAGATGCACTTTTTATATATGTATGTACATGAAATACCCCTGAATTAGTAATACATAGGTATATACAGTACATAAATACTGTAAATAGGCATATATCTTATATCCTTCAATATATAATATACATACTTAAACATACAATAAATTTTAATTTGTTTTTTCATTTTCTTTTGCAGTTCTGGGAAATTATCTCTGATGAACATGGTATCGATGCTACCGGTGCCTATCATGGCGACAGCGATTTACAATTGGAACGTATTAATGTATATTACAATGAAGCCTCTGGTGGCAAATATGTTCCACGTGCCGTTTTGGTCGATTTAGAACCCGGTACCATGGATTCAGTGCGTTCCGGTCCTTTCGGTCAAATTTTCCGCCCAGATAATTTTGTTTTCGGACAATCTGGTGCCGGTAACAACTGGGCCAAGGGTCATTACACAGAAGGCGCAGAGTTAGTCGACTCTGTGTTGGATGTTGTACGCAAAGAAGCCGAATCCTGCGATTGTTTACAAGGTTTCCAATTGACTCACTCTTTGGGTGGTGGTACCGGCTCTGGTATGGGTACTTTGCTTATCTCAAAGATCCGCGAAGAATATCCCGACAGAATCATGAACACATACTCCGTTGTACCTTCCCCAAAAGTATCAGACACAGTTGTAGAACCCTACAATGCCACCCTCTCAGTCCATCAGTTGGTTGAAAACACAGATGAAACCTACTGTATCGACAACGAAGCCTTGTACGATATCTGCTTCCGCACATTGAAACTAACCACACCCACATACGGTGACTTGAACCATTTGGTATCGTTGACCATGTCTGGTGTAACCACATGTCTGCGTTTCCCTGGTCAATTGAATGCCGATCTCCGTAAATTGGCCGTTAATATGGTTCCCTTCCCCCGTCTTCACTTTTTCATGCCTGGTTTTGCTCCTCTGACATCCAGAGGTTCCCAGCAATATCGTGCTCTTACTGTTCCTGAGCTTACTCAGCAAATGTTTGATGCCAAGAACATGATGGCTGCTTGTGATCCTCGTCATGGTCGCTACTTAACCGTAGCCGCCATTTTCCGTGGACGCATGTCCATGAAGGAAGTCGACGAACAAATGCTTAACATCCAAAACAAGAACAGCTCATACTTTGTTGAATGGATCCCCAATAACGTTAAGACCGCCGTTTGTGATATACCACCTAGAGGCTTGAAAATGTCCGCCACCTTCATCGGTAACTCGACCGCTATCCAAGAATTATTCAAACGTATCTCCGAACAATTCACTGCTATGTTCCGCAGAAAAGCTTTCTTGCATTGGTACACTGGTGAGGGTATGGATGAAATGGAATTCACAGAAGCCGAAAGCAACATGAACGATTTGGTATCAGAATACCAACAATACCAAGAAGCCACCGCCGATGAAGATGCCGAATTCGAAGAAGAACAAGAGGCTGAAGTCGAAGAAAACTAAACTCAAACAAATTAACATAAAAAAACAAAAGAATTCCCTAAGCAAAATCTAAAACAAAGATACAAAAATTTCGAAAAAAATAACAAAAATAAAAAGAAAATGTTCTAATTTAACATATAAAAAAAACTTTCTCCAATGACTTTCTTTTCTATTTCCTTATGTATAAATACATATGTATGTAATTGAGGTTGCGTTAGTATTTGGGCGTTGTATGTAAAAGTGGTTTCCATTTTTTTTTTTTTTTTTGCAAACATTTAATTAGTGAAATGCTTAAATAGATGAGTATATAATTTCGGAGTAAAATACAGTAATTAGTTTAGAGTACATTGAACTCTTTTTTTCTATGGTTTATTCCTTATGAGGCTATTTAAACATACATATGTGTGTATGTATGTACTGTGCACAAAGTGTAAGCACACATTTAGGCATGACGTAATACATTTTCTTACGTCCTCAAAAATTAGTTTTAGATTAGGAAACTAATATTTGTGTTTGTATTGTTAAAAACAAAAAGTTTAATGAACTTTTTGATTTAGTTAGAATTGTATTATTTGTGATGCATTTTAATTGCAAGAATAAAAAATATGGAAGTCGTGTAGTAAATTGCTATTTTTTTATTTTGATGCTAAACATGTTTGTGACATCATAAATATATTTAAGTATTATTGCTATATATTAGTCATATTTGTTTATAAAAACAATTGAGCCTTTTATCTCAATTCAATGTTATGTTTATAAATATTTTGGAAATCTATTTTGATTTGTCGTTTTCCTTTCGAAGTCTGGCAGCACAATTGTAGATTTATCTGTATTTTATTGGTGTCACCCTGTTTGGGTAAATTTTTTTTGTAAAAAAAATTATTGAGAATAGTTTTGTTTTATGGAATATTGAACATGTTTATAGTTTACTATTTTAATGTCATGGTTTGTGTGAACATTCGCTTTTATTGTAACAATACGGCAATAACAATAAATATTATTTAACTTCTTCTTACTTGTCATTCACTTTGGATGATGTGCTAATAAGGAAAAAACAAGAATTCAGAGTAAAACATATGTATATACATATGTATGTATGTATGTATATAATAAGGGTTTTCAAAAAATCAAATAAATGCCTTGCAAAGCTCATAAGCTGTTTCAATATTCAATCTCATAAAAGATTTGTCAGTTTGCTTGAAAAATTAATCACACAATTTCAAAATATTTACGCTTCAATTGCAATGTGAAAATGAGTTCGTAAACATTTGCATTTGAAAAGCAAACTTTAAATCAATAAAAAGCAGGGAACCAAAATAAAAAAATTTCTGAAAGATTTATAAAAGAATAAAGAACTATTTATATGTTATTTGAAATAACACATTTTTTTTTTTTGAAATTTTGTATAACGGATTCTGAAATTTAGTACAAAATTTTATTTGATATAGTTCAGAATTTATTGCAAATAAGATTTTATTTTTGTAAATAACTTCCAAACTAAATGAGACTCCAGCTTGAAATTTTAACGTAAGATCTGATTTAAGTTTTTACGAAAGAGACATGGTTCTAAAACCTTATGATTTGAAAAACTCTTCAAATGGCCAATACTTTAAGAGAATTTTATGGAAACTAGAATCACTTCGAAACACTTTAGAAGTATCCTATTCCTAAAAGGAAATATAAACAGGCGGTTTTGAGCCGCCGTCAATAATTTATAGAGGAGCCGTCGCGCTAAAATCATTCGGCGCTGGTCTCTGCAGCTAATTGTGTTATCTTTTCATTTTCCATTTTATTTTTTCATAAATCTATTAATTTTGATGTGAAAGAATTTATTTTACTACATTTGACTAATAAAATTAAATTCAACAACAATTATTATATGTTCTTAAAGTAATAGTAATGAATTCATTTCAACGTGATAGTGTGCAGTTCTTAAAGCCAGGTATTTACATATATTTAGTTTAATTAAAAAAATTCGATTAAAATGACCATATGCAACAATGAAATTTGTTTATGGGATTAAACATGCAAAAGGTAGAAGCTTTTTAAATACTAGCATAATATAGAGTTGACTGACTTATAATTTTGGAAAAGGATGCAATTCTAGAGAATTTTGTTAATAGAAACATATGGACGAAGACGGATTATGTAGGAAAATAAAAGTGAAAACTATGACGTAAACTTGCAAACAATTTGTTCAAGTGGAATTGGGTGGTGCACACCATGAGCGATATAATTGTTTACACTATTTAATTGACCACACTAAAATGTACTTATGAAATTAAATTTAAAATATCATTTTTTTTTGCAAGATTTAAAATTGGAATTGTTGGTTTTAATTTGAGCGCCTTGATGGAATTAATATTGTAACTTAAACAAATTTGATGGTATAAGATACAATAAAAAAAAAAAAACAAATTGAGATACAAAATTAACAAAATTGACAGTACCAACTTTTCTAATAATTTATAAAATTATATGTATTACAAAGTAAATTATGTTTACTATTTTTAAATGGAATTTTAAAAGCTTTTCTGCCTTTTCATCTTTATATGAATTTTTTCATCTGACTGCTCTGGAAACACATCTGATCACAGATACATGTAGTTTGAATTCTTCTTGTTATGCTTTAATTTTAAAAATTCAGATGTTACTAAAAAAAATGTACATGTTGCTTTTTATTTGATGACACATTATCGTTAGGATTTCAATGAATATTAACTAATTAATCATACCACTGTAGTAAAACAACACTGAACAAATTTCAATTGCAGATAACGAAGAAGAATTGTTATTAGCCGGCTATCAGAGTTTAAGGTGTACCACTACTAACCCAACGGACGTCTCAGATAAGAACAAAATTAAAAAGTATATTGTTTACTGTATTGAAAAATATCAAATAACTATACTAGCTACAGAATACGGTATAGGGCCACTTGAATTGCCCCAGGTAATTAAAATAATTTACTTTAACTTGCTTAAAATAAAAATATAAAAATACATATAGATATTAATAAGCGAAGGAAAAGACATGACCATAAGAGTTTAAAAGGCTTCAAAATTAGTATGAAAGGCAGGAAAGTTTTAATAATATATGTTATATGTAGTTTGATATATATGTAAACATAAGCCTTTTTCTATCTTAATCTCTATTGCAGATCACAATTTAAATACTTTAAATAGCATATAGCATCAACTTTAAACGAACAATATATCAAATCACTTGATTTGTATTTTGTAGAGTAAAAAAGATTTTATTGAGAGAACTGAAACGAAAACTAAACTAAAACAAATATGGTGGGCCCCAGTAGTCAAATCAGTAAACTATTACTGGGCCTTTTAATAGCGCTGCTTATTTTTTACATATACATGGATGTCCAATTGTACCTGCGTATACAAAATTATCCCCTAGAAAGAAATTATCATTTTAACACCACAACAACCACCAATGCGAATGCCAATACCGCCACCGATATACCTCAACGTAATGAAATTACATATGAATCGGAAACATGGCTATCATGCGAACTAAATCCTTTATGCCATGTCACAGTGAAGGCTATTTTATTGGATCACACAAATCATTATTTATTTGCACCCTTAGCCACTATTTTTGATAATATTATTGGATTTTCTCGTTCTACCTTCATAACGGCTAATATGATTTCATTTTTCCATGTGGGTGTAGCATGTGTCGCTGGAAAACTTGTGTCTTCAGACAGTTTGGGTTACAGACGTCTCGGTGTAGTGTTGTTTCAGTTTCGCACATTTCTAGATGATTTGGATGGTCATGTAGCGAGAGTAAAGAAAAATATTAGAGGTGAAAGATCTGAAGTTGGAACCACAGGCTACTATGTTGATGGTATATGTGATGGTCTGGGCTGTATAGCATTGATTTTGGGTATGTTTTTCTATTTGAAAAATAATCCACCACGACGTGGCTACCTCCAATTGCCCATGGTCGATACTCGAGTGTCAGATGTTTCTACAAAGACTAATAAGCTAAAGCCCACCACGCGTAAGGTAGCCAAAAAGGTAATAAGTTTTACAGGTCAACTGCTACTAAGCTCTACCGCATGGAATCGCTATATAGCTGTATATCAGAATATGCTCGAAAGCAACGATGTAACTCCTTTACAAATGTCACGCCAACAAATTGTCTTCAAATCTACCTGGTTCTTCTGCGTTGCCTGGCTGTGGCGTATTGTCAATGTTCATTCTTTATTGCATTGTGTCCTGCTAAGTATATTCTGTGACAAGCTATGGGAATTCCTTAAAGCCATCCAATACAGTGGCTATGTTATATTGTTGGTGTGCATTTGTATAACAGAAATGCATTTGTTGGAAGCTCACAACTTTATTTTTAATACCGGTGGCGGCGGCAGCTCTAATATAACATCATTTTGATAAATAGTTTAGAAATTCTTTATTTTATAAAATTTTATTAATATTATTATTATTATTACTCTTCTATTATCTATGTATTATTTTTTATTTTTATTTTTTTCCTACTTATTAAAGTGTGTTATAAATGTAAAAAAAAGCAGTTTTTTGTGTATGTGTATTATAATATTTTGCATAATAAGAAAAGTAAATACAATGTATCTACTGTGTTGGTTTCGTACGAAATAACAGCAACAGCAAGAACAAAAACACTTATAAAACTTGTTTTAGTTTTAATGAAAAATAATGTTTACCCTTATGAATATTAATTATTCACTCGACTATTCTAAATGTCAACTTTAAGGGCGTAGTTGACTTTCTAAGTGTTCAGGTTTTTCAAATGGTTTATTATTCTATAAAATGTTTTTTTTTAATTAACTTCGATTTAAATTTTTTTGTATTCAATTTTAGTTTCCGGTTACATCGTAATTATTGTTTTTTTTTTAATTATTGAATTATTATTATTTTTTAACAAAAATAAAAATTGAATTTTTTTTAATTTATTTTTACAAGTTATGATTTTCGACTATATGTATGAAAAATATTCAAAAATATTTAAATTTGACTAACTAAAACCATTTTCGAATATAACAAAAATTAACATTTTTTTGAAAATAATAAAAAAATTAAGTTAAATTTCTTCTAAAATTTGAGTTTTTGGAAACTCAAAACATGTATAATTAAAAAAAAATCTGTATATTAATTTCTTCATAATATTTTATACTATTTTCCAAGTCTGAAAATTTCCAACTCATTTTCGACTTTTTAATTATCTTTTAAAATATGAAGTTCTGCAAAAATGAAAAAAAAACCAATTATTATTTTTCTTTCCTTGTTTTTATTTTTTTTCAAATATTTCATAATTTTCGAAATCAAGTACGAATGTTCGAACCTTACAAAACCATTTTTTCATTTACATTATTTTTATATTGTTCATTCGAAATCTAAATATTTCTTAATTTCGAAATTTATTTTTAATTGACTAAATTCAAAAGATATTTGTTTCATAATTATTATTATTATTATTTTTTAAATTTGAAATTGTCTTTAAATTTTTCGAACATAATTAAAAATTTCAAAATCCTATATTTTATTTCCCATGGTATTTTTTAAAATTTATAATGTTTAAAATCAAATTCGATTTTTGTGATGTTTTTTTTTCATAAAATCAAATAAATGCCATATAAAGTTCATTTAGTGTTTAAAGTTTGTTTGAATTTTAATTTCAGCGTGTAAATGAGTTCGTAAACTTTTATATTTGAAAAGACAAATTAGAAAAAAGAAAATATTGTTACTTTATATTGGAAACCAACATATATTATTTGCCAACATTTCTGCATTATTAATAAAGGAATATTATATTATTTACAAGAGAATTTTATGAAATTTATATATCAGTATTAACTTAATATTATATCAAATTAAAAATCACTAACATCATTCTATTTAGATTTTTTATGCATATTTTTTTCTCATATAGTTACCTATATGATCAAATTCTTTCGAATTTTTGAATAAATTACATTCTGATATCGTTCATGAACGAATCGATTCAATTGAACGAATCAGTAAAATGAACGATATAAATTCGTTCTTAATTTATGTTTCATATTTTTGCAATTTTTTGTCCTTTTGAAAATATTTTGTTACTTTAATTTATGTATTAATTTTTTTTTTTTAATAATATACTTTCATAAATAATTTTTAAAAACAATTTAAATTTATTCTTATCCATTCATTTTTGCTAAAAAAAAAAAAAAGTCTTGTAAGAAACAACTGAAACAATTGTTTCAGTTTCATCTGTTCAGAGTCTGTTTCATTTGTTTTCCATACACTCATACGCTCTTCGTTCAGAGTATAATCAATGAACGACGAACGAAATGAACGAACCGAATCATTTTACAATTTTGAACGATGTGAACGAAACAGTAAATTAAAAGCTTGTGCCCAAACACTACTATGCTTGTGTGATTTAACTAACTATTTTAAAATTGTGATTTAAAATAAGAAAGAGATAAAATTATTTTATACACATATGTAGTAGCAGACTTAAATAATTTCGGTTATGTCTTTTCTTTTGTAATTTATAAATATAAATTTTAAGAAAATATCTTTTTTAGTATTTAGAGGAATTGGGCTGGGATTTAAAAGGTAATATAGCCGTAATAAATCAAAACAATGACGAATATACACAAATTGAAACATTTTCTAATCCTTATGAATTCACAAAAATTAAGGTATGTATGTTATTAAAGAAATATAAAAATCTGTTTTAATTATAATTTGATTATGCTTTATAATTATGCTACCAGTGTCTCTCCAATGAACAATTGTTGAAAGAACTATTTTTGGATCCCATACTCACCAAATTTGGTGTGGTTTTGGTAAACGACATTCATAAGCGTCAAGTTTTAACCGATACGGTATTGGCTTTGTTGAAAAAGATTGCCAGAAAACGTTCAACCTTAAAACTAGTTCTTGTATCAAATACCAAGGAATCAAATTTCTTTGCTGACTATTTTAATACACAAAAACGCCATAAAAGTCATCAACTCAACTGCATTGTAATCTCAATAGATGAAGTTGATCTAAAACAATCAATTTTTTATCTTAAATCTCCTTGTGCTGACTACATAAGCAAATCGATTGATTGTTTAAGAAATATCCATCAAAATCATCCCTTAGATGGTGATATATTGGTGTATTTAGCTGATGAAGATGAAATCAATCAAGCCATAGAATTGTTGAGAAACTACATTAATATGGATCATATTAGTAATGTTAATTATTTTAAATTGTCACAAGTGAATGGTGAAAAACAATCGGTATTTTTTCCTAAGGCGACAGGAAAACGTAATGTTATATTTTCGCAGGATTTGCTTCAGGATTGTGTAACACAAGATCGAATTAATTATGGTAATTTACTTTTTTCATTCAAATGAAGTCCTATCTTATAACAATTTCAATAAATGTATTGAATTATTATTTTTGTAACAGTAATCGATTGTGGTTTCATGCAGCTATCTTGGTTTCAAGCAGAGAATAATAAGAATCATCGTATAACTGTGCCAGTTAGTAAGTTTGCAGCTGAGTTACGAGCCAACTGGAGGAACAAATATCGAACAGCCAAAGTTTTTCGTCTTTATACCAAAGAAGATTTTAATAATTTGCCAGAGAGATCTGTGCCCAAAATGCGTCGATCAGATTTGTGCTCAGTCATTCTCTATTTGAAGACTTTGGCTGTGGACAATATCTTACGTTTTGACTTTCCCTCACCGCCACCAGCTAAAAATGTACTAGCAGCTTTGGAGACTCTATTTGCTTTAGGTAAAGTTGTCACCAAAGTAATTTAAAATAGAATCTAAAAAGGTTTTACAATGTACACTAAACGTTAATTCTTGATTGTTTATGTAAAATACATATCACCAAAAAGTCAGTCAAGCCCGACCAAATGATGATTATTTATGGATCGATCTTCATGAAATTTGGCACACGGATTTATGCTTACATAAAACTTATTATTTAGTTTCATTAGAATATTTAAATTTTTAAGGTAATTTTTAGTGTTAAAACTATATTCCGGGAGAACATTTGTATGGGGGCTAGGTGAAATAATGGGCCAATCATAACCAAAATTAATAGACTTCGTCCTTGTACAAAAAAATCATATGTACCAAATTTCATCAAATTATCTCCAAAATTGTGACCTGTACTTGGCGCACAAGCTTTACATAGACAGCCAGCCAGCCCGGCAGCCAGCCCAGCAGCCGTCCAGCCAACCAGACGGACGAACGGACATGATTAAATCGACCATATATTGTGGTGTACGGTATAAAAATATCAAAATAAAAAAGTTACAAATGAAAAATTAAAAAAAAATCGTTTATATAAAGAAAGAAATCTACGATAAAAAAAAAAAAAACTGAAAAATAATCAATATCATTATAAAAGAATTAAAAACAATTTTATTACAATTTATTCGGATGTTTTTCAAAATCAACAATCATTGCTAAAAAACGAAATACAAAGTAAAAAAAATCTTCAAAACGAAAAAACATAATAAAGAAACAAAAAGAAATTCAAAATGGAAAATTTTTTTAACATGAAAAAATCGCTAAACGAAAAAATATAAAATAAATAAAAAAGCTAGAATAAAAAAAATGTTTATATAAAAAATCACTAAAATGAAAAAAAAAATCATTAAAAATCATGTTGCATCTCTGAAAATGGGCAATCGTAATCTTACACGGTTAATATGAGGGTTAGTGTAGCATCAAAGGATTAACCTTATTCCTATGAATTTATGGAATGAAAATGATAGTCTTATTAAAAAATAAAACGTATTGAAACAATATTGTATAAATTAAAAATTTTGTATGGAAATATGACAAAATATGCTACTAAGCCAAAATTATTCTATGATGAATAGCCAGAAGTTTCATTCATTTACAAACCAGAAATAAATATAACTTTAAACACAAATTTTTGGTTTTCCCACTTATCACAATAGTCAAATGAAAAAACTATTCATTGATTTTTCTTTCTACGGAACATATAAATGTCGTAAAGAATAAACTCCATACCATTATTATTTTTATTTCACAGGTGCTTTAGACGATCAAGGACAACTTACCAATCCTCTGGGTTTCTTTATTGCCGATACATCTTTTTGTCCTTATCTCAGTAAAGTTCTCTTTAATTCAATACAATTTCAATGTTCAGAAGAGATCTTAACAATTGCGTCCATGCTTCAGGTGGAATCTTCAATATTTACTGTTACCACCAATCATGCAGCCGATAGTCACAAAAAAGTGGCCAAACGTGCATTTGAAGCTGCCGAAGGTGATCTGATAACTTTACTAAATGTCTATACTGCATTTGTTGAAAACGATAGAACAAAAGAATTTTGCCGTAAATATTATTTGAATTATCGCAGTCTAATGCGGGCCCACAAACTACGTAACTATTACGCTAACACTTTGTTTAAGAAATATAAAATGCCCCTGGTAACGTGTCAGGGAAATGTGGAAAAAATATTGAAATGCATTGCCTCTGGTTATTTCATGAACGTAGCCTATTTACATAATACGGGAGTTTTCAGAGGTTTACGTTGTCAATCCGAAATGTATATAGATCGAGATTCATCAATTTATAGCTTGACACAACCAAAGTATTTGATTTATTGTCAACTGTATGAAAAAGCGAACAAAACATTTATGAACAATATAACAGTTATCAAGGAAGAATGGTTATCGGAATTGGCGCCTCACTATTATGAAACAAAGTAATAAATAAATTTAATAGTTTTGAAATAAAAGAATTTGGAGTTTTTTTTAGAATTTATGGGTGTTTTATTAAATGCAATGGTAATGTTTTTCTTTGTTTTATTTATTTTTTTTCTTTTGGGATACGGCTTGCTCTGTAAGTGCCTGTATGTACTTTTTTATTTTTTATTTGTTTATTAATTATTGCAATTCAACCGTGTTATGCAATATAAATTTGTTTGTATTTTGTATATTATATTGTTTTTTTTTTTTATTTAAATAAAATTTGACAAATGTTTTAAATTGCTGATGTTATCATTACTTTGAAAGCGTTTATCTCATTTTATAGTTTTTTTTTTTTATTATACTCTAGATGACGACGATTATGATGATGTTGTTTGTTGCCCCAGATGTGCGCACTTTTAAAGTAAAATTTTAATTTTTCATTTTTTTTCTGGTTTTTTTCTCTTCTCTTCTCTTTTCTATATAATATATTTTATATACAATTATATGTGATGGGCTAGGGTATCTCTATTTTATTTGTTTATATTTTTTGTAGGTTTGATTTAGTTAGGCGGATTGCGGGTACTGTCACTGTTGGGTATATACAAAGGTACTGCGGAAGTGTATGCAGAAGGCCGTTGGTAAGTGTCATCAGCCACACCATTCATGGCAAATTCATCCACCTATTTAAAAGCAAAAAGAAAAAAAAAATAATGAAAAATATATTTCAAACAAAAATTCCAACAACAAGAATTTAGAAAGATACCATTTGTCTTAGCATTTGTGGATCTTGACAAGATCTTTGCTGTTGTTGCTGCTGTTGTTGTTGTTGTTGGGCTTGTTGATCATGGTCTTTATTACGGCCCGAACTGTTGGTTCCTCTTTGTATAGTTCTATCTTCGTATCGTGTACGCCCCTGTGAAGCCATTGGCCTATTCAAAGTACTATTCGAATTATTTGGCGAATGGGCCGATGCACTATGTGAATCAATGAATTTTGTTAAGAAATCTTGTTCCTTCCACCCATGTTTCTTGTAAACATCTCGTAACTCATGATGCTGCCACATTGTAAACAAGACCTGACTAGCAAACTTATTAACACAAGATGTGTATTTCTGGCGATGATTGGTAATGTTCATGAGACGTTCCACGCCACCTGCATCCAACAGTGATCTCGAGAATTCTGCATTTTTCTTAATGACCTCATTGATGGTGGCCAATACTGCGGTTATAGTATCATCGGAGGTATTTTGATCATGTTGGGGATTACCGGATGGTAATTTTTGTACTAGATCTCTCATAGCATATTTTCCGATTAACTCTTTGTTTCGCTGGTCAATAGCCAAATTACGCAAGGCTGTAGCTACTGCACACACTACTCGATCCACCTCCATGCGTAATAGTTCCACCAGTATAGGTAGACCTTTTTCTTTGCGTACGGCAGCCCTGATATCTATGCTGGGTTGCCAGTAGCAGGCTGAAAGATTTTGTATTGCACCAGCTGCTGCTTCAAGGGTTTCAGGATTAGAACAGCTCTGTAACAGAGCTAAATAATATTGCACCACCTCGGGCTGCCACAAATGTTCGTAGCCCTTAAGAGGCCCTCGATTCGATGAATCTGATGTGTTCTTTGTTGAGCCAGATTGTGTACCACCACTACCGCTTTCATTTTGTTGCTGTTCAAGTTGAGCTTGAGCTTTTTTCTTTTTGCTTGTGCCAAAACAGCCAAGATTTTCACCTATAATAGTCAAATAAACAGACAATTATTGAAGTAAAACACAAAAAAGGACTAACAATGTTTTATATTAATCCTTTTTTTTCAAAAAATCAATGATTATATTTTTTTTTGGTTGCAAAAATATTTCTGCTCTTACTTACCTTTAGTAGAGGATAAAGCTCTAGTGGGCACTGATATCGGTTGCTTGTCGTAGTTGGGATCCTCCACTTCCTGACAACGATACGATAAATTGCGCAAAATGCACACACAATTCTCAACGGTCTTATTACTAATATTATTTTTTTCGATCGCTTGACGCACCACATATAGCAGACACTCCACCAAGTGATCACAATTTCGCAATTGTGTCCTAGCATATTCGCCAGCTGAGCTGACATTACGCAGAACGCCCGATGCATTGCGAAACACTGTGGAGAAACAAGTTTCGCCGGGACATACAGGATCCCAGCCGGAATGTGGATGAATTATATTACTAACAACTGCTGCCAAACATTCGTCAATGATGAAACGTTTAATGTCCTCACACGATGACATATTCCAAAGAACGCCTGTCACCAGCTCACGTACTTCAGATTCTTGGGTGCGACACAATAAATTGACAAGGGCCGCTAGGCCGCCAGCATTTTTTATTTCACGCTTATTTTCGTCATTTTGACGGCCATATGATAGATTGCGTAAAGCGCCGCAAGCATTTCTGTATGAAAATGTAAATGAACATTCTATTACTTGGTTAAGGGTAGTAGGATTTAGAAAACGTAAAGTCAAATGAAGAACAATTTTCAATTGTAACATTTGGTTTTGTTGGTTTTCATGGTATTCAACACTTACTTGTAAATCTCTGGTGCTTCATATGATAAAAGCCTAATTAGAGGTGGTATACCACCCAAAATACGAGTTCGTTGTTTGATGGGATCATCCATATAACATAAATGCTGCAAATAGGCGGCTGCATTCGCTTTAATTGCATTATTGGGATTATTTAAGAAACTAATGACTTCCGAAAGATTTGGATCACGCCATCGCATAGTCGAACAAATATCACTGCATGAACCATCTACAATTTCTTCCTTGCCGCCGTTTCGCATATGTTGAGACACAACGCCAAATGAGCTTATCGTTAACTGTGACATTTTATTCTGAAAATCATGGGCATCTTCAAAGCCCTGCTGGGCCAGACCCATAGCACTAGCCACCTCGGCACCATTACGATTATCATCGAACATGGGTGGCCGCGAGACATAAGCATTTTGTTTGGCACTTACCGAAGGCATAACATAATTGGCTTCCGAAACATAACCATAGGCTACAGGAGCATCTTCACCATACTGTGATTCCGAGGGAAATGGTATTACGGGATTTATACCATATTCGGACATTTCTTCATACTGCGATGGTTGCATATAGCGCAAGTTTGATGCCATCATAGCTGCCTGATCAGTGGGTACTCCGACTGAGGCATTAAGCTCTTGCACCGAACTGGTTAGATTACTCTGAGAGCCGAGTATTTTGCCCGAAGCATGATCGTTGCGATAAGAACATTGAGAACCCATACGTCCTACAGCCATACCGGCAGGACCTTTTGTTGCATAGAGGGGAGCATTGGGATATACTGTTGTATACTGGCCATACTCTGGCATTCCTGGTGGATTTTGTCCATCAAAATCTGCCTCATCTGGAATACACACTGATGGCTCCATTCTGTCAGTATACACTGCTATGGTATTAAAACGTACTATCGATAAAGTTCTAACTTTGCCACCGTCCTTTATTACTTTGTCTTAGATGCCTTAACACACACAGTTATACACTTGTCGTCTAAAATGAAATGGGGATAAGAAAAAATATTAGAACAAAAATAAAATTAAAAAAAAAAAACTGAATAATCTTTTGGAATATTCTAACCGGTTTATGAGTTATCACTTTTTTTCATTCCTGTTTATGTTACGACGTGTGTGAGCTGTTTTAAACTTTGTTTATTTACTTTGGTTAATTAAATAGTATAGAACATATTATTTTAGGCTTTTCTATTAAAAAAGAAATTATTGAATGCAATTTTTGCAAAATGCGTTAATGCATTTAGAATGGCATTTGGTGCCATCGTTCGTCGTCTATGTATAATATGAAATGAAAATTTTGGGCGTAAAACGTCAAATGTTGCAAGATGAAATTGAAGAAGAACAAGCAGCACAACACACAGAAACACATAAAAATCCGACGAACGAGGAGACAACGAGCAAAATTTACCACCGCAGCACAAAAATGTTTTAAAAGTATCCAAACAAACATTCATACATATACTTACATATGGATATAAGTACTATATAGGAATGAATATTGTATGTACATGTTCAACATCATAGGTACATATGTATGTATGTACCTACGTAAAAATATACAACATAACTTATTCACACATTCTTTTTGTACAAGTGCGTCTTGAAAAGTGTTATGTACATACATAGTACATATGCAATTATTTGCTTCTAACGATATTTGATTTATTAATCTTTTAAATTTTAAAAATTCTTTATATTGTTTTAGATTTCCGTAAAAAATTGAAAGGTATTCAAAAAAAAAAAATACTTCGTTGACATTCTAAACTTTATTTTGGAAAGAATATTTGCAATCATGAGTTCTTATACATATAATACTTAAAATATTATTGAATTCAATTTAAAAATACCAGTTAAATTCCAAAATTGATAAACTTTTTCATGACGCACTTCTTGAAAATATATTTACATGTACTTAGTGTATTCATTTTACTCGTCGTTGTATAATATTGATTTTTTACAAAAATACGAGAACATGAACAAAATCTCTTATTACCAACAAAAGAAACTCAAAATTATATTCCAATTGTTTTTTCTTTAAGTTTTACACTTTATTATAATAAATCTGAATTATTTTATAATAAATTAATATGAACTCCACTACACATTCATTTTAATTAAGAGTAAAGATAGTTTCAATTAAAAACATAAAAAAATATGAAATAGTAAAAGAATTTGCAATTAACTTTCACTATGATTTAGCTATTGTTTTGACCGCACCTGTACATACACACACTTATATGAGACATGTAGACACGGCAATAATTTTTTTTTTTTTTTTTCAAAATCATACTTACACATTAAAAACTAATTTATTTATTTTTTCAATTAATATTACGTTTTAATTCATTTAAATTTATTATTAATATATTTTTAACAACATATTTCGTCCATTTTTAATAATTCCTTTTTTTCTGTTTTTTTTCCTTTTGTTTTCTTCTTTATAAATTTATGTATTAGTTTCTTCAAAAAAGTACACAAAGAAAAAGTTGAGACGCCAGCAGAGATCTACGGCGAACAATTTTAACGACGCCGGCTTTTGTAAAAATTGTAGGCGGCGGCTCAAAATCGGCATTTAGCCGGTTTAAAAGTAGGTTAAGAACATATACTTTCAAGATTATCGGAACTAAAAAATTAATATATAACTTTTTACATTAATACAATATTTTTTACATAAGTTTTTCTCCTATGTCGCTTAAGGACTTTGTATTACATTATCTAAGTCGTTAAAAATATTTTTTGACATCATACAAAATGTTCTACAATGGAAATTAATAATTTCAAAATGATTTATAATATTAATAAATATGAGAAGGGTAATTTCAAAAATTGCTTTTAAAATGATTCCTTTAAAATATACAGTCAATAAAAAAATTTTGAGATTGATTTTATTTTCATTTTCAGAAGACGCCTATTCTTCCGAATGAAAAATGACGTTTGATGGCGGGCATGGTTGTTCGAACTAATGTGCGCACAACATTTTGCTCAATGTGCTAAGAAGAAAAAGTTTAAGCCCAAATTACATTACGGATAGTCTTCACTAATAGTATAATTAGAAAGTATACTCGTAAGAACAGCTGTTTTACAATTTTTTCATCGACATACCTCGCGGTATGTTTATTTTTTAATTTAAAGCTACCAATTTTACTTTAGAGGACCCCCTAGAGATGCTCAATGGGGGTGAAATCCGCTGATTGGGAGGCCACTCCATTACAGGCACCTTATTCTGCTGAAACCAGACGATTCTAGCGGAATGATTGGGATCATTATCACACATGAATTCCCATTTTAGTATCATTTCATCCTCAGCTAATACAAGCATGTGATTCTTGAAAATGTCTATATAGTCAGCAGCATTCATTTTTCCCTGAATCCAAACTATTGGACCAATTCCGAAAACATCCACATAGCATTATAGAACCACCACCTTGTTTGATGTTTTTTTTTTTTGTAAATATTTATGATCAAATTCGGCATTTGCAGGGCGACGTAAAAATTACTTTCCGTCAGATCCAAATAAATTTTGTTTCGTCTGACCATAGTACGTTATTAAAGTTTTTACGGCAGTGGTGTCTCATAGTAAACAGTGGTGCTTTTCTCGTTTCTCCCATTAATCCAACTTCCTGCAGCCTATTTCTTATTGCTCTACTTGTCGCAGAAGCATACAATACATTTTTAAGGTTACTTGATGACATAAAGTGGTTATTTTTGGAATGTCGAACTAATCATTGGTCAAAACGCCCTGACGTTTTACGCTTTCTACAATTAGTTTCATGACTTTTTTAGAATGAATGGCATTGAACACTTTAGTTTTGGAACATTTCATTATCTGTGCAATTTTTCTAACTGATAACGCGTCCGAAATTGATTTTTTTAGATTCAGTACAATGAACACCACGACCCATTTTCAAATTTATTTACTGAAGACATAAATCATAAACACGAAATTAATATGATTAAATTGATCACATAAACCTTGCTTTACGGATTTTTAATATATTTATGTTAAAAATAATAATTTAAAGCGTCCCTATTATTTTCCCAAATTTAAATTACAGCTTCACTGATAATATAAAGAAAGTGTTTGCATCTTTATTTTTTTTGGCGGAGGTACGTAACCAAAATGCCAGGGTATTCCACTTTGGTCTTAATGGATTCCTAGTCGACCTATATCGGAACCCTTGGATTATTTAGTATAGTCTTGAGTTTAAATGGACTTCACCAGGGTAAATCCAATTAAAAAAATGCGGTCAATGTAAACTACGCATAACTTTTACAGTTATGCGTGGTAATACACTGCACTGGTGCTAGCGAGACGCAAAATTCTTGAAGGCCGAACAACAAACACCCGCCTGATTGTACTTAAGAAATAATTACTGCGACGCGAGAGTTGTTTCTCAACCCAGACTACTTTACGAATGCTGTTTGCATCTGTATGTGAAAGTAAATGGTGTCCCTATTATTTTTTCCAACAGTATATGTCTACATAGCATGTTTTTTTGACATTAATATATATATATATATATATATATATATATTTTTTTTTTTTTCAAATTGTAATCAAATATTTTTGATTTTTATAAATCGACTAAAAAAAGCAAAAAATAAAAATTTTTACATATCCAGGCGAGTTGTTTAATTATTTAACACATGAAATTTATATAAGTTCATAAATTTTATATAATTAAAAATTTTATTATTTGAGTTTGAAAGTGATTGTTTGCGAAATTTTTATTTAAATAAAAAATTGGTAAAAATATCTTGGGCAAACCAAAAACAAGTCAAAAGGAAAAATTCAACTCATTGTGTTTTTCAAAAAACAAGTTAAAATCAAATGTGTGTGAATATAACATTAATCTTTATTATTTGAAAAAGGAAGAGTTACGTTACCGATCCTGTCGAAGATCGGCTATTAAAAAAATATTTACACAATAATACATATTATTGTTGCATTAAATTTTTTTATTTATTTTTATTAAGAATTTAATTTTTGCAAACGGGGATATATTTATAAAAAATATATGAAAAAATAAAAAAAATATTTTTATTTTACAAATAATTTTAATTATCTTAAATACAACTCTGTCTATTATGTGATCTGGTAAAACTGTTGAAATTTTTTCTGATTGTGCAAATTGCACCAAATATTTTCATTCGTTTATTTTTGTTGTGTATGGCAGCATTATTCACCAACACTTTACGAATACATGAAAATCAAATATGGCGGATGCTTTACTGTGAAGTGGAGAATTTTTCAGTGTGCGTACGGAAAAGTCTAGTTTAAAAGTGAATAAATATAAAAAAATTGTTAGGATTTTGTTTAATGCTTAAGATTTAATGTAAGTGAAGTGTTAATTAAAAAAATTATTGTAAATACTTCAAAAATAGCACGAAAAAATCGAAAGAAAAAAATCAGAACCCCGACTACAACTACCACAATCAAGGTTTTTCTTAGCTCACTAACACTTAGAGACTCTCGTTAAAAAACTTGCAATTGCTATCTGCATACATGGATAGAGCTCCTCAGAGGCTCTCTCACACCTACATACATATTATATATATATATAAATATATATGTATATAAATATATGGAACTATGGATGTATATTGTATATACTTAATAACCATATACATATTTTCTTCATTATATCTTGTGTAAAATTTTTATTTTATTAATAAATCTTGGCTGCTAGGCGGCTATGAATAGTTAAAAAAAATTATCAAAACGTTTTGTGCAAAAGTACCCCTTGAAAAATAGTTAGTGGCTGTTATATTCTTGCGGATTAAGTCACTACTACTGATACTCTTTGTGGACATTTATTATAACCGAAACAAACCAACTTAAATAACAATCAAAAAGTGTTTTATTATAATCAATGTGTGGTGTTTTATAAAAAGAGAAAAACTATATGTGTGGACATCAAAAAAAGTACTTGAAAAGTGTTAAAGTTAAGTGGCGATATCTCTTTTTGAAAAAGGAAAAAAACGTCGATTTTTCGTGTGATGGTGAAGTAACAAAAAAAGAAAATTATTACGTTTCATTTTCTTAACCATTCGTTGACGTTATAAATTATTGTGTAGTTGTGTGTGATTTTTTATTGTGTGTATACAACGACCCGAACCCAAATGATGATAGTTTTGTTTCAGCTTTTAGTTGTTTTATAAAAATATAAGAAAATCTAAAAAAAACCACTTGCAAAAAAAAAAAAAAAATGTAAAATAAGTTCATATAAAAAAAAATTATAACAAAATATTTTTCTAAATAAATTAAGAAAAATACAGTAAGTAAAGAAAGATTAAAAGAAAATCTATTTTGTTATCCAAAAAAAAAAATATATATATATTTATTTATTTATTTGGGTCATACAACAAATAACCAAATTTCATCAACAGCATAAGAAGTTGTAGTCGGTTCATGGTGTCTACTATGTCGGTCGCTATAATAATCACGATTTCTTTTCGTTTCTTTCTCTTTGTCTCTAAAATATTGATGTCAACTCTAAGTACTTCCTAAAGTATAACTTTATTTATAGTCTTTTCATGTGACTATTAAAAATTTTTATTTTAATTATTCTCTGACGAATCCTTTCTAGTCAAATAATCCTATTATAAATAAGATCTTACAAAGGTATGTTAAAAATAAAAAATATGAAAAAAAAAAAATCAATTTTTTACCTATAAGGCATTGTTGCCATATAGAATTTATAAAGTTGCCGGTTAGGTAATTTTTGTTTAGTAGTAAAAAGTTTATTCATTCGGAAGAATTTTACTGCATGGTATTTGACTTAATTCTTGTAAAAATGCATGGTATAAATTTTGAGATCATGAAGTATTAAAATTACACGTAATATATAAGGAATGAAATTATTACTTACTATTAAATATGTTGTTAGGTTAAAAGTACCTAAAATTATGAAAGGGAATGTCGTTTAGATTGCACTTGCCAAATTTTAACTTCCTACGATGATTAGAATTAAATGCTGCAAGAGTATATACGTCGATAATCCTATAATAAATCTTTAAATTTATATCACCAATATTTATTGATATATATGTACATCAAGTGATAGTTAAAAAAAAAATAAATATAGAAATAAAATAAATAGAAATAAAAGTAAAATTGTACAAATCAATTATAAATTAAATGCACCTTTTCGTTTATGTTTACTCTTTTCAAAAAAATAGCAAAATGTGGGTAAATAATTTTTTATTATGTCTCGTTTCCATATACATTTATTATTTTGATGAACATGATTTTTTGAGATTTGTTCTGGAATCATCAACAATGGCCGTGATTCCACACAAGTCATCGTAGGAAGTTGAAATTTGTTAAATATTAAAAAATAAATAATAATAATTTGCTCTTTCATAATTTTATAAACATTGAAGAATTTTTTAATTAAGATATACTTTATTAATAAGTGTTGTTTATAGGCGATTGAAGAGAATTGATAATGTTAAGATCTATAAAAAAAAAAAACTAGTTAAAATCTGACATCGAACAAAGTGATGTTAGTGCGACAAAATGTATGGTTATCTTTTTCACCATTTTATATTCTGGCTGGGGAGCCAGGATTAATAAATAAATAAATAAATGAATTACTTGCTATATTAAATGTTAACAACATAAATTCTATACTACAAAAGATAAAAAACTTTTTCAATGCTTTACAAAAATCATGACAAAAAAAAAAAAAAAAAAAAAAAAAAAAAAAAAA
>MINK01172296.1:2750-26565 GCA_001735545.1 Phormia regina
GTAGGGTATCATATGGTCGGTCTTGACCGACTATACCTTCTTCTCTCGTTTTTATTTCATTTAATAGAACTTGCGATCTAACGTAACGCACTATATATCATTTTGAAGGTAATTTCCTTGTTTTTGAAACTACACTATAGCTTAGGAGCTATTAATATTCATAACGCCCAGCTTGAAATTTTATATCTATATGGAGAAAATGTATGTCAATCATATATAATTTTTTAAGAATTTTAAAAATACCGGTTTTTTGGGATATAATAGTTTTAATTATTTTATCTCCAACTTTGCCTTTGAACTTTTGATGTAAAAAACTATGTATATATCTTTAGGGATGTAATGTCTTTGTCTATAATATGTAACAACTACTAAAGATCTACTTTGTATATTTAATAAGTTATTAGTAGTTAGGTATTCATTTGTAAAGTTCTTAAAATTTTTTATTTTCAAACCGGGAGAAAACATGGGTCTCAAATTTCATGGTTGGGAAATATTTGCAATTGGTAATGTATGTAGCGAATTTCATTGAAATAGGAAATATTAAATCCGGTTGCTGTCCGTTTTGACATGAAATCACTTCAGAACCAAAAATTAAAAAAAAAAAAAAATTGAATAAAGGAAATTTTCATTTAAGCTGGAACTATCACACATTTCATTTTGGGACCAACCTAATGTATATACAATATAAATAAAAACAACATAAAAATCTTTTTTAAGTAGAGTTATTGTTATATTTTTGTTACTAGTTTTGTATTTTCTCTGAAACAGCATGGTCTTAAATATGTCAATTTTATTAATCAGTATTGCCAGAGGTTAGGAAAAAAAATAAGCTAAATATTTATTTTGAAAAAAAAAACTTGTTTATTTAAAATTAAATAAAATTCTTAAAATTTGTAAATTATAAATAGTTACTTTGCTAAGTTAAATAAAGAATCTATTAGTTCAAGTTTAACTGCTGCTTTTCCAAATTCTAATATTTTGGCCTTTTGAGTCTATTTTAAGACTATAAAGACACAATATTTTGTTAGTTTTAAAAATACAAATAATAATAACCTTAGTTGGCAACACAGTTGATAATAAAGTTGTATAAATCTGGGTTTTTAATTTTCTTGGATAATCCGCCTAAATGTATGCACAACTTATGCATGTTTAACAAAAATGTATCTTTTTGTGTGTGTGTGTATTTATAAGCCTCAGAGATAATGCTAAAAAATGGCACTGAATAAATTGCCAAAATAAATCTTTATAAATAGGACTGTACAGTGGGGCAAATTGAAAAATAAATAATAAAATAAATAATTGGAATTAAATATGAAAGAGAAGTTAGCCTTTCATATAATTATAAGTAAGAGTAGTAGCGAGGTTGCAGCTACAGTAGGACAAAGTAAAAAACATAATGTAGTTTGCAACATTTACAAATAATTACCAAATTTAAATATTTTTAAAATTTCTGAATTTTCTACACAGAAAAAGTCACCAATTAACAAATATATATGAAAATCATTAATTTAATTAAAAACTTGCACAAATTTGCACCCCACACCAAAATGATTATATCAGTTATTAAAAACTATAAAAATACAAAACAGAAAAAAAATCCCAATTAATAAATTAATTAAATAAATCAAGTAGATGATTGAATGAATTAAAAATGTGTATAGGAAAAAAAATCACACCAAAATTTATTTTTTATTTTATTTTATTTTTCTTGAACATATTTATTAAATTTTGATGCAATTTTAAACAACTGAGTTAATTGTAAAAAAGATGGCAATAATTTTTTCTGTGTATATGTTGATTTAAAGGACATTTGAATTAAAAAAAAAAAATCAATTATTAATATTTGGACTTGAATTTTTTGCGTTTTTTGCACTATTTTTTTTTTAAATACTGAACCATAATTTTTTTCTAAATTATTCTAAACAGAAAAATACCTCAAAAACGAAGAAATTTGTCCCCAAAATAGCCATTGTATCCCATGTAATTTTTGAATCCATTTTTCGTGTTTTGGAAACATATTTTCTATAAAATAAAATTTTACTCACCTAAGATAAAAATGAAATTTGTTCCTGAAATTCACCATTTTCGAACAGTTTATTTGAGAATGTATTAAAAACAATTTTAAGGTATTAGTATTTAAAAAAAAAAAAAACTTTAGATATACGAAATTGATTGTTATTAAGAATTAATTCCTTTGACTTTATATATCAATAATTGATATATAAATTTTCTATTTTTATGTAAATTTAGTTGCTTCGAAATATACATATTCTTAGAACAATATTTTTTGCAACAGACAACTTGTCACACTTTTGCGTTGGCAATTTCCTGTCTACATCCGCAATGTTTGTTTTATTTTATTTTTTTGTCAATAATTGTTTGCTAAAAGTTAATTGAATAACATTGATTGATTATAACTTACAGTGAATAAAGTCTGAAAAAAAAAAAAAATTGAGAAAAATTGAAAAATATGCCCTACTGTCATAGTATATGTACTAGTAGGACATTTGTGCGCAAATAACTAACAACGCATAGTGTGGCCAAAAACATTTTTGATAATAAATCTGTATGTCCTTAACTACACCAAGAATCGAATTGAAATTTATGGAAGAGTAGTAGAGAAGGATTTAAGCACTTAGAAAAATAACCTATTTCCAGTTTCAATAATCACAACGTCAAAGAAAATAAATCCGAGCTCCACGCAGAGAAAAAATTCGTTCGAAGCAGCCATAAACTGCTACGATTTTAATATATGATTCAAGGTTACAATAAGTATATTTGTTCGTAATCGTTATTATGATTCCATTTAGTCATTTATATATATATAGTATATAAGTTTTTAACCTTTTCTTTAAAATTGCTTTCAACTTCACCATGTTTTTTATCATTTAATGATCTTATATGTTATCATATGTATAAACAAATTTTATTATATATATAATACCATTTTATTATATATAATTCCATTTTATGATATATATTAAATCATTTCATCATATATATTATCCCATTTTATCATATATAATCCCATGTTATCATAAATATAATTATATTTTATTATGTATATGAAGTAATTTTATCATATATAAAATACATGGTACATTTATCATACTGTATAAAAACAAACCTTATCAATTTATATTTGTTCATATATGAACTAAATGAGAATTAAACGAGAATGTATATTCAAAACTTATTAAAAAAGTTGTTGAACAAATTTATAAAAACTTATTGATTGTAGAACTAACTTATTAAATGAAGAATTAACTAAATGTTTGGATTTTTCATAAATATGATTTCATGCAAAAATATTTATAATATTTTTGTATGATTGTGGGTAATCATTAAATGATTACACAGGATCATAAACTATACTATTATTAATACTGTACTATTGAAATCAATGAAAAGCAGCTATATAAACATTTAATGGTTGTATTGATCATGCTGTAACCATATTTTTCTTCTGCATATGTAAAGTACCTTTATTAAAAATTTTCGTTATATATATATCATAATAGTTTAACATTTTAGTTTATATTTTGCTAATGTGCAGCTCAAACTTAGAAAACAATGTCACATAAAAATGAAATATCAACTGACATAAGAAAATTAGTCGAAAAACACAGAAGTGAAAGCAAATCCTATGCTGAAATTGCCTAAATATTAAATTTAAGGCGATCAACAGTACAAGCGCTCATTGAGAACTACGACAATCCAAGAACAGGTAGGCCAAAGAAGCTTTCCAGGACAGACATAAGCTTTATTATAAAGGAAGTGAACTAAAATCGCCGAATTAGCGCTCCGAAATTAGCTGACCATATCGCTCATGTCTCTAACAAGAATATCAATCCAAAAAACTGTAATAAGAGTTCTTAACAACAATGGACTTTTTAGCAGAACACCCTATACAAAGCCACTAATATCTAAAAAAAACCGTCTTCTTCGACTTGAGTTTGCACGAGCTCATATTAACAAAGGGATCGATTTCTGCTCTAAGGTTTTATTTGCTGACAATCAAAGTTCAACATATTCGGAAGTAATGGACGTGGAGAAAAAGAAATGTGGATATGCAGCTCGAAAACTCAATACCAACTGTGAAGTATGGCGGTGGAAACATTATGGTTTAGGGATCTAATGCAGCGTCTGGCGTGGGAAGGTTGTTTTTTATTAAAGGCAATATGAACCGATGTATATTAGAACAAATCTGAGACTATCTGTGGAATGCTTGTATCTTGGGGAAGGTTGGATTTTCCAACAAGATAATGATTCTGTTAGCTGTTAAGGAATGACTTCCATACTACGCACCCAGGCAACTCAATACCCCTCTGCAAAGTCTGGATTTAAATACTATAGAGCACTCTTGGATGCTTTTGGAGTGCCAAATTATACAAAACCCAAATAATAAATGCCAAATCATTGAAAAAAAGGTAAAATTATCCAACACCCTCCTTAAAGTATTTCACTTTAAATCGTTCTAACGATGTTCTTCCGTACTTCCGTCTTGCTGTATGTTCTTGTAAATCTTGTGCAAAAAGTACAGGTCGCATTTTTACAAAATGGATACAAAATCTTAAAAAATACTTGAGAAAAATATATCTTTTAATGCAAAAAATACAACATAATTATTAGTATTTTTGAAAAAGTAAACTTCAAGGAATTGAATACTGAAATCAAAGAGTAACAAGAGACGAAAATAATTGTCAATAGTCGAAAACCTAACTCATGCAATAACAAAATACATGTAATCAAATACATTTTATTGCTGCCAAAAGAAAACAAAAAAAAAAAACTTTTTTTTACACAAAACAAAAATTTTGTTTATTTGTTAATGGAGAATTTGGTCTCTATATGTTACTCTATGACATAAATAACAAAGAAACAATTCGTGGAAAGTATGCTTTTATGAATAAGAATTTCCCAGAAATATTTGCGAAATAAATTTATTTGCAATTTTGTTGACATGTGTTATTACACAATTGTTATATCGTTCAAATTAAAGGTATATAAGTGAAATCAAAGCTATTTTTGGGAATGTCAAATTTTTTATACCCTTCACCATCTTACTGACAAATATGATTTTCGCCTTAAAGTAAGCTTTCATACTTTCACAAATATCAATATACATTACAGCAGGCTATGACTTGCACACAATATCGAGGATGACTTGATGATTTGACACAGTCTTCGATGACGATACGATAGCTTCTAACAACCAGTGATAACATTTTCGAACAAAGGGTACTTAAGTCATCAACACTTTTGCATATTATTGACACTTATGAATATTTTCGTCAACCATATTAAGAGAAATAAATAAAAAAACAGTTAGGTTCCGTCGAGATTTGAACCCAGGCCACCAATTTCTATTTTCCATATTGAAAGTCAAGCGCACTAACCACTTCAACCACAACATTGTCTAATTTTTAATGATTCAATAAATGCTTTTATTTATGTGATAGTTGTTGATGACATTGTCATGCAGCATGTCTTGTGTTTAGTTTAACTTACGACATTCTCGCTGGACATTTAACTCATGTTGTAATCGAACCATATATGTGCGACAAATTAATATATTTTGTTATTACAGTCACCGAAAATGGGTTAAGATGTCCTCCACATGCATTTTGTTGACATCAAATTTCGACAACATCCTCGGTGAATGTGTACTTAATGGATATGGATCCTGCTGGGAATACTTAGTACGCGTGCTTGTGTGTGTATTTACATTATTACATTTTTAGTTTTTAGGCAATAACTCTGCGGAGTTATTAAACGAAATTAATTCACTCATAAAATCGTAATATCAGAAAAGTGTTTATGATCGATTTGTATAAAAATAAAAATCTTGGGCTTAAACAAATTCTTCGAAATTTAAAAAGGCGTTTTTCCGATTATTAACCAATGTATTAGACATTTTCAAACATAAAAATCGAAAAAGGAAAAAAATGCTTAAAACTCCTTTGTAAAGGCAAAGTCTCTAGCATAAACTGAAGCTTCATAAGCTAGTAAATCGGGTTTAAGTATATCTCCACCATTTTTAAACTGATCTTGTTGAGTTTCAATAACAAAAATCTCGAAAGGATTTTTGATCGTTTGTTATATATATTATATATGTGAGTTATCACTGAGCCTCATAAATGCCATTTCAACTGACGCACTTTTTTTTGCTAACCAATGAAAATTAAACATTAAATTGAGTTAACAAACTTTGTTCTAGAACATAACAACGTATGATTATTTTGCAAATCATCACAACAAGTATACGCCACATTATACTGTAGAAATAATTACTTATGTAGGCGTATGATCAATATAAATGGCATGAGTATTAAATAATACTTATACCACAAGAGACAACATAAGTTTATACAAAATTTAAGTGCTAAAATGTAATGGATTTCATCAATTTGTCGATTAAATATTTATAAATATTGAAACATCTATAGGTAAATATTATTATATATGACTTAATCAAGGCTGTATAATAAAATTGCTAAAAGAACATATGTTGTTTGTTTGTTTGTCTGTCGTTTAAAAGTTGTTTGGGGAATTAATAAACATATGTAGCTATGNNTAAATTATTAAATTTTAATAACAATTTAATATTGTGTGCAAATGCAAAATAATTCATAGCTAAACATATGTTTTAAATATATTAATTAGCAAATGGTTTTATAGCTTAAGTAATGAATTTCTTTAAAATTTTATTTTGAATTTTCATATAAATTTTTTTTAGTTTCTTTAATATACAGTGTCTCACATAAATTAGTAAATTTTTATTTATATAAAGTTATAACATTAGGCAAATAAAAAATAATAATTTTGTTTATAAATGGGATTTTTTTTTTTTTTTTTTGTAATACTTACAATATGTTATTAACAAAAAAATTACAATAATTTAATCTATTTTAATTTTTGATATCTTCAAATATAGATGTGATAAAAATTCAAATTAAACAAGTCAAATTCTGTTAAAAAATATAAGGATAATACTTTTAAACAATTTAAATAAACCATTTTTGTTAATGATTTAAAAACTTCAAATACGTTAGTGAGACACTGTGTAGTGGTTAGGTTAGGTTAGGTTTAATGGACAGCTGTAACTAATGGAAACGAAACAGCTCACTTGGGTCCTATTGGTCACATTGTGATACCCTTTGGATCATGTGGAATTATTTCACATGTCTGCAAAGCGTTTCGGATGACACATGTAAAAAGGATCTGATCTGTCTTATGGCAATTACAGATAGATCAGATAACGCAAGCAGAAACGGACTACCAAGTTTCGCAGCCCTAATACCTGCAAGAGCAGGACATTGACATAGAAGATGTTCCACTGTCTCTTCCTCATCTAAGAAACTTCTACAAAAGTCGTTATAGAGTAGTACTAATCTCCTAGCGTACGCACCGACTAACCAGTGCCACGTGACAATTGCTACAAGTATCGGTAGCTGACGCCTAGGCAATCCCAGAATGTAGTTAGATCGCAAGTGATCATACTGGGGCTATAGACTTCTTAAGGTGGAGCAGTAGACTCATTTGTCCACCTCTGCTGAGCTACCCTCGATAAGTATTGCAGTATAATAGATATTTACAAGATGACAGCGGCACACCTACCAGTTTCTTAGTCTCCCCATTCCGAAGGTGGGAGCCAATCCTGTCTAGTTCATTCGCAAAAATGTTGCCCGGTGTGTTTAAGTAACCCTTTTCCCAGATCAACTCTATCTATCAACTATATCACAATTAGAGATATCCGGCATTCAGTTACCAACCTGGATGTCGAAAGAACACCAAAGAGAGATTTAATCGCAGGCTGTCTATCGGTACAGATTTGAATATTCACTCCAAATAACCTATACTTCATTAGCCAATTTTCCACTCTCTTAATGGCCGAGATTTCCGCCTGTAGGGCGCTACAATGATCCGACAATTTGAAGGAAATTCGCTTTCCATATGAAGGAATGAAAACAAGCCCCCCAGCCCCATCAGCAGATTTGGACCCATCAGTGTAGACTTCAAGCGATCCATCTCAGCTGAAGTTGATACTGAAAAACCTCTGTCCAGAAAGGGTTTAGGTATACAATAGTCAATATTGTCAGAGATACGTTTCAGAATTCCCAGGATGGTCGCACGGCCATAGTTCCTACTGTTTCATGCACATATAGCATTAGATCAACAGGCAGCCAGTTTATTAAAACAAATAATTGGATAGTGTTGTACGAAGTGCGCCCGTATTTAATAGCAGTGAGCTACGCAGAACATTGTTAAATATTCCGCAAAAGGTGGGTTTCTCTATCGCCTTTCACCATACAAACGCTCCATACATAAGTATGGGCTTAATTACCATATCGAAGTGCCTTTTCGTGTTCCTAGGATTTAAACCCCAGGACTTGCCTATGGCCTTCCTACACATATAAAGGGCAATGTTAGCCTTTGACTCCCTAGACGGGCTATTCTGGTGCCAGGATAGTTTAGAGTCCAGTATAGTACCCAGGTACTTCGCACTATCCGACACCTTTATTTAAATCCCATTTAGGCAGCGAAACACGGTACAGTGGAGCAGAATCGATTTTTTGGAAATAAATCTGTAACTTCTGATCGGCTGGTTGGATTTGCATGAAATTTGATATAGGAATAGCAGAGGAATGTTAATTATGGAAGTGGAACCAAACATACCTCTCAGAGGCGGAACTAAAGGGGATCAAAGCACGCAAAGCAAGCGGAATGTAGTTTAAGAATCTGTGATATGTTGTTATATGAAAAAAGATTGAAATTAATATTTTTATAGAACCAAAACTATGCCACTTTAAAGTTTATTAAGTCTGTTTGCCTATAAATATTTCATGCTAATCCAAACCAGCCAGTCAGAAGTTTCAGCTTTATTTGCAAGAAATTTCGATTCTGTCCCACTGTGCACTGCAGAAGATTAAATGGTGATTTTATTTGTCCTAAAACAACATTTATGACTTGTTCTTTTTGCTGTTTTAAACATGTATATTTTACTTAAAGAGTGCGAGCGAAAAAATCTTAACCCACATAAAATTCAAAACCTGGGAAACGATTGATCATAAAGTTTTCATAAACTTTATGTTTTATGTTTAATTGATAATATATGTTTAATTGATAATTAAAAAATATAGCTTTTATTCTTCTAACAACTATTTACGGATTTGTATACCTTTTCCGGTAACCCTTTCATTTTAGATTTAATAGTTGTTTCAGCCATTTTTTTGGAATATTCAGACTAATTCCCTTTAAAATCTTCGATATTTTGGAACATCTCTTTGATCCTCTTCAATTCTCTCTTTCATCAATGTCTTCACTGGTCTTAGTTCCCTATAATTTAAAGAATTGTCCTCTTTTGGTACAAAATTTATGTAATTGTTTTGGTACCACTCCAGAGTCCTCTTAACATGATCAGCAGATTTGTAGATACTTTTTTTGCAAATGTTTGTTGTTGTATATTTCGATTTTTATAGAGCTCAATGTAACAAATAACATGCAACAAATTTTCCCCCAACTTCTTTAGGAATTTGTACTGTTTTTCAGTCCTAACGTATCCCCAACATATCCTCGTACATCATCAATATAAAAATTCTATCAGTACATACGTTTCGTCGTGTATTGTACAACATGAAAATGTTTGATTGAAATTTGATTTTAATTTTTGTGCTCTATTAGTGGTTTCTAAATTTTTTTCCAGCATTTCAGTCTTGAATATTTTAGACTTTATAGGTTTTCAACTCCGCATTAACATTAGTTTTTTGCACCTAACAGAGTAACCACTGAGTTAACAAGGGTGCTTTTCAACCAGATGTGTTTGAAATTCTTTTTAATAGGCTTTCAATTTTCTTGGTCTTCAAAATATCTCATGAACTTTTTTCTCCCCGAAGCATATTCCCTATTAATGGTCGAACTCTACTGATGCAATTCAATAACATTGGAAAAAGTTTACCCGCAAACATTTAATTCTTTGGCCAATTATTTGTAGAAAATAATTTTGATTTTTTAAATCAACAGAAATTTAAATTTTTAAAAATAAACAGAAATTTCAAACGTTAGGTTAGGTTGAAAGGATGACACCGACAATTTTAAAGTCGGTGCCCATAGAGACCAAGGTGGTCCTTTATGATTCCTTAAAAACTATACTCCTCTTCTTCATGTTGTAGTGCAATCTACGCTTTACATTTCGTTGCCTTTATATATTCAAGGAAAATCCAATGATTTGTTACTCGGATATCAGTCAGTCTCTGAAAGAGAAAAGATCCAAAAGCATTAAATCGCCTATTGGATAGGGCAGGCCATTGACATAAAAAGTGATAGCTGTCTTTGAGAGCTTCCCTACACCACCTACAAGTATCATCTTCTTTAATTCGCAATCTTACCATATGCTTACCAAGAGTATTGTGACCAGTAATAAGATTAATTACCATTCTCACTTGCGTCCTATTCATTTCCAGAAGAATATTACTATATTTTATTTTTTCTTCATTCCATAATTTCTTAGGCTGTATAAAGCTACCAGATTCTCGACTTGACCAAACAGTTCTCGATTCATGTTTAATTTTTTGAACGACCAAGGATAGGATACTGCGTTTCCCTGTGGTGCGCTTCACTTTTTGCCAATTCATCCGCTTTCTCATTGCCTAGAATATTATTATGGCCTGGCACCCAGCAAAGATTAATGTTATGCTGTTCCCGAAGAGCTAGAAGCTCTTTGTGACAGCTGCTGACTGCCTTAGACCTAATATTACCTGTCTATAATGCCTTGATAACAGCTTGACTGTCAATGAAAAAGCTAATATTACACTTGGATATTCGTAACATTGAAGTTTGTCTTGCTGCCTTGGCAATCGCATAAATTTCGGCATGGAAGATAATACAATCAACAAAAGGTTTCCAAATTCAGTTCACTGCAAAATACCCCACATCCACTTCCATCATATATCTTAGAACCATCAGTATAATAATTTAATTCTGAAAACTTTACATTCCCAGTTAGCCAATCATTCAGTGAAGGAAAAGTGGTATTTAATTCCTCTTCCATTACACTGTAGGGTGTTAAATAATCTGTTATACAGCCCCCAGTCACATACCATATTATTTCCGAGTGAAGCACCATTTAAATTTTCAATGAATCAGTTTGCTTTAGCCTGTTAAGGGTTATCCTTGCTGATTGTTTAGCATGCAAATCCAAAGGCATAACGTTTAGAAGGACCTCTGAGGCTGCTGTTGGCATAGTTTTCATCGCCCCCGCGATACTCAACAGTTCTATCCCATTTAGTTTGTTTAGTGCATCAGCATAAAATTTTTTTGTCAATAATAGGCCACCACACATGGCAAGCATATGTGGCAAACGTTGCTTCGGAAAGAAGTTATGAAGCAAAATGTGTGTTAAGATTTTTTCGATCGCACTCCTTATTTCAAAATGAAGGTCTTTTATCTTTACACTTATGGTGTAAATCGTAACATCTCCCTGGAGACATTTTAATATATTTTGTTATAGAGTAATACATTTGTGATGTCATTTTCTTTATGTAGTTTTGCGCCTTTACATGTCACCTAATGATAATGAACGTTTCACTTACACATAAGTAATACGACACGCATTTCGCTATCATTACCCTGACATTTACAACTTCTACTGGCAATACAAACAACAATAATTTTTCATTTTTATTGTGTCCAAGTGGCTGGTGAAGCGTATGTTTAACAATATGTTTTAATTTGCACAAATGCTTTTTGTTTAATTTTAGACTCTTTAAAGTGAAATACTACAACAATAATTAATAGAAAGCTGATTTAAATTAAAATTTTCTAACTAAAACCATGAGAAAAGCTATAATTAAAATTGTTGTACCAGCCTTTTATTACTCTAACACTCCTTTTTGTTTTTAATTTAAGATTAAAAATTTTGTAATTTTATAATTTGTATGTGTACAAAGTTTTAATTAATTCAAGTAGTTGTTGTGTAATTTTATTTATTTTTTTATTATTAAAAAAAAAAAAAATGGGGATGTTTTTTAATACCTAAGACAAGTGATGCCCTTTAATTTAAATGCTCTAAAAAGCTTAAACTTATAAAAGTAAAAAATTGTTGAAGTAAAATGTCAAAAGCTTTACAAAACGATGTTAAATGTTAATAAGATAATTTGACATTTAAGAAAATGCAACAATAATATGGTTTTTAAAATAAAAAAAGTAAAAATTATGTTTTTTTTTTTTTTTTGTATTTTTTTGCTGCATGAGTGAGCTTTTGTTTAGTTTCTCTACACATATATGATCGGTTAGTTAAATATAGTGCTAAAAAATAATTTTTACATTTAAAGGAACCAAACGCCAATTTTTAGTAACAAATCTATATTTTCCTAACTACTGGTCTGATCAACTTAAATTTATATATTTTTTTTAATAATAAGGATATTAGATTTGTTAAAATCGTTTCTAGTTCAAAACTTCCTCTCTGCTGGCCAAATACGAATACAGTATTGCATATCTTATTAAAAATATAAGCCCGGGTTCACACACACAGCAATTTTTCTTGCGCAATTCTGAGTTTGTAGGGGAGAGAGGTCTGTTCGTTTGAAATTCTACCAAAGCTAGTACGTTAGGTTGATTGGGCAGCTGTCAGAACAGTAACCAGACAGCTCACGTGGGTCCAATTTGGTCCCATTGTGATACGTTAAGCGATCATGTGATATTATCTCACATGTCCGAAACTACGTTCGAATTGAACCAACCAGACGCATGTATGAAGAAATTGATCGCTCTGATGTCAATATCCGAGAGGTCTGACAATACATGCACATTCGGACTGCCGAACTTAGCCGAACATTCGGACTGCTGAACTTCTTCATCAAAGCAACTTCGACAGAAGTCATTATAAGGGAGTCCTAGGCTACTAGTATGCGCACCAGCAATCCAGTGCCCTGTGATAACGGATATTAGAATACGTAACAGATGTCTTGTTAGATGAGGTTTTTACCGAGGTCCATCACAATGAGGCCATATTTGTCTAGAGATTAAGCATGTTGACAGGTTAGACCACCTATCTTGTGCAATCATCGATAGATTCCACAGTATCATGGATCTGCAGAAGCAGAACGGAACTCCGACCAATTGATCTATTTTATGTCCAACAAGCGAACCAATTCTGCCCAGTTCATCCTCAGTAATATTACCCGGGGTATTTGAATGACCCGTAACCCAGATTAACACCAGGTTTGAATGTTTCGCCATCTAGTTTAGAGATGTCCGGCGTTCATGTACCAGCCTGGATGTCGAAAAGACACCCAAGCGGGATTTAATCGCAGCCTGGATGACCGTACAGATTTGGATATTCACACCTATAGTACATCATTGAGTTAACCGTTTTTTTATGGCCGAAATCTCTGCTTAAAGAATGCTGCAGTGATCCGACAATTTAAAATAAATACTTTTCCTATATTCGGGAATGAAGATACCATCCCCCACAGATTTAGATCTATCAGTGTAAACCACCACAGAGCTGTCTCTTTGCACAGGAATAGCCTAAGTCGACACCGAGAAGCCTTTGTCAAGAATAGGTATAGTAGTACTAAAGTCAATATTGCTGGCAATGTCATCAAGTAATCCTAAAACGGACGCATGGCCGTATCCTTTACCGGTCCATGCATCTATAGTCCCGAGCCAAGTCGCCGACATGATGGCGATATGTTTGGCCAAAAGGTCCACCGGTAGCCAGTTAATTAGAAAGAACAGGGCTTTGGATGGAGTTGTACATAGCGCGCACGTAATAAGCCACGCCGAATTACGGAGAATCCTTTCAAAGTTTTTGACAAATGTGGATTTTTCCATAGCTTTCCACCACACTAACGTTCCATACATAAGTATGGGATAAATCATTTATTATATATTCAGATTATTTATGTATTTTACGAAAGGTATTTCGAATTAATTTTTTTTCGTGTTATCACAAAATCAACCTAGATGTATGATAAATCATAAATAAAATTACAAATAAATCCAATTATAAGCAAAATATTATCTGTTGCTAATGGTTTAAAAAAATCGATTTAAACATTAATGAACAATATACAAATATATTTTATTACCATACGAATTAATATTTCATGTGAATCTTATGAAAATAATATGAAGGAATATTTATTATCATTGTATTAAAATTTAGCCTTCAACAGAAGGACACACGGAAAAACTGAAGTACATGAGTAATCACACGCATGGTCACACCATGATCACCACAACTATTCAATGTTTGTATAGCCAAACAAACATTTAATTAATTCTACCATTAATCAGTTTATTCTACAACCATTTAGTTAATTTTACAATTTTATTTAATTCTACAACCATTAAGCCAATAGTTTTTGTACAGTAGTTTGTTTGTATATTAATTCTCATTTAGTCCAGATATAAACAAATATAATTAAAATAAAGTTTGTTTTTATTCAGTATGATGAATGTATCACATATCGTGGAGCTAAGGAATATAAATATGGAAATGATGAAACTAGATCATATATATGATAAAATGGGATTAAAAATTGGATTTGAATTAAATATATGATAAGCTGGGACTGATAAAAATGGTTTATATATATGGTAAAATGGGAATATTAAATGATGAAATTCGCTTATATATATGATAAGATGGGATTATTAAATGATAAAAACTTCTTTTATATAATCATAATAATGATTACATACAAATATAATTATTGTAACTTGGAATCATATATTACAGGGGTTCTCACAAAATCTTGATTAGCGACCCCTTTTTGAATTTATGATGGAGTCGCGACCCACTATATCCAATCCAATTATAAGCAAAATATTATCTGTTGCCAATGGTTTAAAAAAATCGATTTAAATATTAATGAACAATATACAAATATATTTTATTACCATACGAATTAGTATTTCATGTGAATCTTATGAAAATAATATGAAGGAATATTTATTATTATTGTATTAAAATTTAGCCTTCAACAGAAGGACAGACGGAAAAACTGAAATACATGAATAATCACACGCAGAGAAAAAACATGGTCACACCATGATCACCAGAACTATTCAATGTTTGTATAGCCGAACAAACATTTAATTAATTCTACCTTTAATCAGTTCATTCTACAACCATTCAGATAATTTTAGAATTTTATTTAATTCTACAACCATTAAGCCAATAGTTTTAGTACAGTAGTTTGTTAGTATATTAATTCTCATTTAGTCCAGATGTAAACAAATATAATTAAAAAAAGTTTGTTTTTATTCAGTATGATGAATGTATCACATATCGTGAAGCTAAGGAATATAAATATGGAAATGATGAAACTAGATCATATATATGATAAAATGGGATTAAAAATTGGATTGGGATTAAATATATGATAAGATGGGACTGATAAAAATGGTTTATATATGGTAAAATGGGAATATTAAATGATGATATTCGTTTATATATATGATAAGATGGGATTATTAAATGATAAAAACTTATTTTATATAATCATAATAATGATTACATACAAATATAATTATTGTAACTTNNCACAAAATCTTGATTAGCGACCCCTTTTTGAATTTATGATGGAGTCGCGACCCACTATAATTTAAAAATCAAATAAAAAGGTATGTAAAGATAAAATATTTGAAACATAATATTAAAATTTACGACATTATGTTTGATCCATGAGATCTTTAATTTATGAGCGTTTTTCGGATAGAGCTTATCGAATAATATTATTTGCTTCTACAAATTTCACCTAAAAATATTGGTTGATAAATTTCGCTATATTTTAACTGAAATATTTTTAAATCTTTTGGTTCAAAATTAAATTGAACACATAGGTTATATTTTCTACAAATATCTGTAATATTCAATCAGCTTTTCCGAGAAATTTGGTGTTAAGTTTAAAGGGTCACCCGATACTCAAAGTCAAAGCTAAAGGAGCTCAAAATAGGGTTCCTTCGACATATACAAATTTTAATATTTTTTTTTAGTAAAATTTAAGTACTTCACTTTTGAAAGATCTTGGTCCTTTGAAAGATCTTTCGCTATATTTTAACTGAAATATTTTTAAATCTTTTGGTTTAAAATTAAATTGAACACATAGGTTATATTTTCTACATAAAAAAGTTCATGCCGCAGAATCGAACATTTTACAAATATCTGTAATATTCTATCAGCTTTTCCGAGAAATTTGGTATATGCATAGCAGAGGTGTGCACAATGTTAAGTTTAAAGGGTCACCCGATACTCAAAGTCAAAGCTAAAGGAGCTCAAAATAGGGTTCCTTCGACATATACAAATTTTAATCGCTGGGAAATTTTTGTTTCAGTTCCGATTTTTATATATTTTTTAGTAAAATTTAAGTGCTTCACTTTTGAAAGATCTTGGCCCAGAGTTTTTCATATACATATATTTGCTACCGATTTTATTAGTTCTTTCTTTACATAAGTAAAGAGCAAAATTATCTATTGAATAAAGAAAATTTGAAGTCGATATCTTCACCGAGTCCAAAATAAATGATACACATAATACACATACAAATTTTATATTCTTCTGAATGGAATCTTCACTGAGATGACTTTAAAATAGAAAGTAATTCCAAAGATTCAAGCGGTGAGTATATACATTTTCTTGAATTTCACTCACTTTATAGAAAATTTTGACTTCAGCCTTTAATTTCTAAAACTCTTCCTTTTTTGCTAAAAATATTGCTTTCCATTTTTAAATAGATTCAGGTTTTATTTGGAATTTTTATTTAAACTTTCTACATAATATTTTTATGTAAAGCAAATTGTGTTTTTAAGAATATTCTTCAATATATATCCGCGACCCCCAGGAATTTCCTTACGGACCCCTTGTGGGTCGCGTTCCCCCATTTGAAAATCGTTGATATATTACAATCATAGTATGTTGCTTTTAAGTCCTTATTTTGTAAAACACTTCCCCACACTTAAAAAAAATTTTTCATGAAAATTGTTTTTGTTCTTAAAGAATTTGTATGGATATTTTTTCAAAGTGTGGTGAAGGGATATAGGAAATAAGGGGATTAGTTTATGGTCACCTGAACTATATTATTTCTCTGCGTGAAAGACCAAGAAAATGTGTACTTTTATTAAAATATATCTAATTAACGGTGTATAGAAAATATAAAATCTTATATCGGCATTTACTACCTCCAAGTGCTTTTATTTTCAAGACTATTGCTCTAATAAGAAAATAAATTCCAATAAAGTTTTAAAATTTTCCCGATTATGTTAATTAATTTTTCATATAAATTCTTACCTTTTTATTTATTTCAAGCAAACAGTAAAAAATTATTAAAATTAGATTTTTTTATAGCCAAAGATTTAAAGATTATATGAGAATTAGTATATATCTTATGTATTCTTTTCTTTATGTCATATACTTAAACCTTTATTATCCTTTTTTCATACTGACATCATAAAATTTTTATATCTTTGTATTCATAAATGCTTGAAAATATTATAAGTAAAAAAGATAACACTCCATTATTGATTGGCTTAATAAAAAAAATCATTCAATATATGTCATTGTATATTATAGTATTCGCTTTAAGAAAAAGATATAATACAAATATATTCTTCAATATATTATAACAAATCTATTGTATAATATATATGTATGCGCATATATTAGGATTGCTCCATATTATTTATTTTTTTTATAAATTTGCCGAATTATTTGGGATTGCAAACGGGTTTTATTAAAATATATTCAAATTAGCATGTTTTTAAAACATCGGGGTTATTTTGACTCCAAAGCTGTTTAAGGGTTAGTTTCATTTTTTCACTATCATTGTAAATATCGGTTGTTAATAAATAAATTTCTTAAGTTTTATGATAATCTATCAAAAATTTCGACTAGTTTCCATTAAAAATTGCAAATATTACAAAATTTTACCTTTGACTTTTAAAGTTTATGGGTTAATGTCGTCCAAACTGTTAAAACCATTGATTTATATTAAGAATTATGTGAATTATAAAATTTAAAAAAAAATCCATTTAAAATACACAACAATGTAATAAAATGGCTGATTTGCCAAAATTACATAAAATTGGGTTTTTTTTTATCGAAATCCGCTGAATTCAAAAAGCAGGTACAGGCAAACTAGAAGAGGTATTGAGCTAATTTTTCTACTGTTTTATTCCGTAATCTGTTAACCATAAATCCTTATGAGATCTCCCAAAAATATTGAGATTTGTTTAACAAAGTATCAAANNAATTTTCAATAACTTTTACATTTTTCAATCAATTTTTGTGTTTTATATCTTTTTGTAACATTAATTCTGTGTATATTACGATTATTTCACAATAAAATGGAAAAATAATTTTTTAATGACAAAATTTTTGTGAAAAATAAGAAAAATGCATTTTCCCCTTGTAAATGATTCTTCAATCTTCAGAGCTGTTCTAACATCAGTTAATGTAGTGCTATTGCCCTAATTTTTTATAACCCTTAGAAAAAAATAAAGGGGGGTGGGTGTTACGGCCTGTAGAATATTTTTTTCCTTCTTACAAGCTTTGAGCACCCTAATATACATACTACTTAAGTATCCTTAATATTCTTACATACATAGCATTGTTTATTCTATTACTGAACATTTTATAAACTTATGTTTTCTTGTCACTCTTAAAGAGTTTTTTTACACTATAATACTTTGGATTAATGCAATATTTTATTTAAATGTATTATTGTTTCCATATTATGTTTTGTAGCCAAGCTATTAAAGCTATAAAATATATTTTTATTTAAATATAAAGTTTTTAATTCAAATTCTGAAATATCCAGCAAATCGTTTGACATTATCAAATGAGTCGAGAGAGCTTTGTACTAATTGTAGTACTTTTGAATGTTAAACAATATAAAAAAAAAATCACAGAATTAACTATTCTATTCCTGTTCAATTTTATACTAGAACACCACAATATAACTGTTGAATAAAATTTTCGCCTAAAAGTATGCTTTCATTGAAATTATAATTTCAGATCAAAGGAGTGTACGATGTGAAGTCTAAAAGGGGGATCGAGTGTGGAGCTAAGGAGGCTCCGTGTGAACCCCGACAAACTTTGTTGGAATTTATTTTCTTCTTAGAGCTATATTTACAAATAAACACTTGGATCTAGTATCCGCCAATATAAGATTTTATATATTTTTTTACCCATCATCAATAAGTTTGAGAACATAGTCAAAAAACGATATATATTTTCTAGCTCCTGGTTATTTATGTCTTTCAAATTGTCCATCGGTTCATTTATTATACCCTACACCACCATAGGTGGTTGGGATATTATGTGTTTGTGCAAATATTGTAACGCAGAGAAACAATTTTCTTACAGCCACCTTAAAGTATACCATTCGACTCAGAATCACTTTTTGAGTCGATTTAACGATGTCCGTCCGTCTGGTTGCCTGGCTGGCTGGCTGTCCATGTAAAACTTGTGCGCTAAGTACAGATCGCAATTTTAGAGGTAATTTGAAAGTTGGTATATATGATTTTTTGCCACAAGGACGAAGCGTTTTGACTTTGGTCATGATCGGCCCATTATTTCACCTAGCCCCTATACAAATATTCTCCCGGAATAGAGTTTTAACACTGAAATATGACATAAGCATAAATCTATGTGCCAAATTTCATCAAGTTCGGTTCATAATTGACCATAGCTCCCATATGAACCACTCTTTCGAAAATCACTTTAACGTGCATAAATCCCATAAAAATATTAATATTTATTTAATATTCGGCACATATATTATTTATATAAGTATAAGTGACCCTAAAAAATTTAATTTCAAGATCAGTCCATAATTTACCATAGCTCCCATATAAGACCCAATTTGGGGAATCAACAAAAAGTGCATAAATACACGTGAACCTTAGTATCGACGTAATATTTTGTAATAGTATGTTTTTATTTTTCACTTAATCAAGTCCATAATTGGCTCCTTCCCGAATTTTGGTATACATAGGCAATGGTGTAGGGTATCATATGGTCGGTCTTGACCGACTATACCTTCTCTCGTTTTATAATAAATTTATATTATATTCGCTATAGGAGATGTATTTATACTCTGCTGGGTATAAATAATTTAAATAAAATTCAATTTCATATCGTACAAATATGAAATTGAATTTAATTGAATTGAATTGGTGATGTTAATCTTGAAACCAAACTTTAACTAATTTCATACATTTACTAATGGATATATAAGTTCCTGGTAGAAAACATATTTTAAGTGGGAAATTAATTTAAATTTTTACTGCTTTTAAAATCTTCAAAAAATATTGAGGTCATTTTAGGTAAGCAGTAGATCCGAGGGGAAAAAATATTACTTGTTTTTCCTTCTTTAGGAAGTATACTATATACTTATGTAGTTATTGTCTTTTAATTTTTATTAATATAATTGATAACATTTTAAACAATTAATCTAAATAACCATCATTTAATAAACTGGGTAACAAATTACGCAATTCACTTATAAATTCTGGATGATCATAAGCAACAACACCCATTTCTGGATCTTCAACATATTTTGCAGTATCTACATCTTTTAGTTCCTCCGTTGGGGCTACCAAAAACATGCGAACATGTGGCAATATGGTAGATAACAAATATAGAACTAAAAGTTATAAAAAACCAATATTAATAAATTATAAAATATTTTTCAAATTAAAAAATTCTTCAAAACAAAACTTACCAAAATGTCTGTACTTAAGTCCTGCTATTTGAAAATCTGAATAACGTGGCAACTCTCCTACAAAGTTTAATTTCTTCAATACACGTAAAAATTCCTCAAAATAATAATGCATAAATTCATTTCTTCTCAAACGCATTTCAGGACTCATTATCAAATACTGTGAATAAATCAAATCAATATTGGAGGGTGCATAAGAACTTATTTGATAATCCACTAAAATTATATCCTCCATTTGTTGTTGTGAATTAAATTTAAACATCATATTTTTCAAATGAAAATCACCATGATTTAAAACAAATATATCCGAACCAGACTTATTTAATTTATATGCTTGATGTAGTTCTTTACATTTTTTATTCATCTCCGGTTTCATTGCTTCAACTTTTTCCAAATATATTTTGAATTCTTCATGTTTTCTTAACAAATCGACAAAATTTTCAATACCCTTAGTCATGAAATCCATGGCCATTATAATGGAATTACAAAACAAACCCTCATCGAATTTAGTTACACATTCATGTTGTTCAGAGTGGCCCAACATAAAACTGGCTGCATGTAATTTTGCTATTTTTCTATAGACCATTTTAACTTCATCTTCTGTGAGATAACGACCCCGTATAGCATCATAACCAGCTTTACAAAGATCTTCGAAAATGAGAACTTTGTGGGGATCTAAAGAATGGTAAATGAGTCTGAAAATTATAACAAAAGTAAAGAGATTATTTTATTTGTTTTTAATTTGTATCTCTTAAATCTCTCTGAAACTTACTCTGCCGCCAATTTGGTAGGTTCTCCATATTCTGCCAACATTTTCTCAATTTTTGGCAAAGCTTCCGTATACATGCCAATTTCAGTTTCAAATAGTTTTGATTCTTTTAACATATCACGTTTTGGACCTTCATCAGTAGGCAATGTTTTTAAAATTAAAGATTTTTGTTTGTTTGTTGTTTCGCAGTTATAAGAGACTTTACATCTAAACATAATACTAGCATAATGATCACCTTTCATGCTGGCAGGGCTAACATTAACATCAATTAACTAAATTATAAATAACAAATTAAAAGTACATATTTCAAGTATACATTTTTATATAATTTTTAGAGAAAAAAAAATATACTCACTTCGATATTTTCATTATTTTCATATTGTTTTAAAACTTTTTCAAAAAACTCTCTGTTAATCCATGAAGGAGGCACCAATTCATCTTCATTGTAAATACTCATCTTGAATAAAAATAGTTTGTGTTATGTTCTAACGTCTAAAACGAACTGAATATATTTTATAAAAAATATTAGCTTTTTAGCTAAACTCTTAATAAATTTATTTATTAAATATTTACGTATCTAGTGGATTGAATATTTTCAATTGTTTAGTAGAGGTTTGTTGTATGACAAGCAAATAAATACAAACTCATATAACTTATTAAGAGTACATATTTATGCATTTATTATAAGTACTTAGATAAGTTGTGTGATAAGATTGTTTTTAAAAAAAATATTGTGTAGAGAGAGAGAGAGAGCAATCTAACTAAAACAGAACTGGAAGCTCTATTAGAATTAGTAAACACAAAATTGTTCAACATTATTTGAATGGGAAAATATAATATGATGATCAACAGTTAATATTTAACTTAAGATATTTTATTTAGCTAACGGATTGAAAAAAGTATATAGTTGGTTAGACCAATATACTCAAATAAATATCGATCACTTTTTATACCAAATTGGCATCAAGTTGACGCCAGTTCTGTTTCGAATTACCGTTTTCTATTTTGCGTATTAAAAATTTTAAAACGAACAGTATAAATGAAATGAATTGTCGTGCATTCTTCCAAAAAAATAATATTCCTAAGTATTTTTGAGCATCCTAACTTCCCAATTAATTTATAACTTATGAAATTAATCAGAGTTATCTCTCTATCAATTTCAGTTTTAATAAAATTTAGTGGGTAATATTTTTAAAATTAAAGTTCTAATGAATTATCACTAATACTGGTTCCAATTTCTTCAAACTATGAACTGAAAATTAAAAGTTTTTTTTTAATAATGATAATATTTACAAAGTTTTTTTTAGATTTTTAAAAATAACATAACAGAGGTGATCAACTTTGAAGAACGCTGAAAAACATCGACATTTTATGGCAGAATCGACATTTTATGGAATAAACCTGTAACTTCTGATCGGCTTTTTTCATTTTCATAAAATTTGGTATAGGCACAGCAGAGGTGTGTACCATGTTAAATTTGGAAGAGGGTACCACAAATTTCTTAGGGACGGAGCAAAGGGGGCTCAAAGTTAGATACCTCTGACATAAAATTTTATTATCGCTTGCCAAATTTTTGTTTCTTGTAATATTTTAATATATTATTGTAGGCCCTGATAAGTCCCATAAAAACATGCTTGCATGATATTTATCTCTTATAAAGTTCGAGTTATTTGCGTTTGAATTTTTTAAGCACCATAATTTTGCATGTTATTGGTCCAATTTTGTCGTATATATCCCAGTATTTTCAACCGATTTTATTAGTTTTTTTCTTAACTAGTTAAAGAACAAAAAAATCTATTAAATAAAAAATTGAAATCGATATCTTTACCGAGTCCAAAAATAAACGATTTTGAATTTTAAAATTAGAAAAACGACGACTTTTTGTGTGTTTTTTTTTTTTTTAACAGACAAAGTATCTACACTCTTTTTTCTTTAAAATAAAATTTTCTTTAGCAACATATAATACTTTTGCACTTTTCTGAAAGGTAAGTTCACGTAGATAACATTAAGAGAATAAACAAGCCCAATAACTCAATTGGTCATGCTACACATCCTCCCCAATTCGACCAATTTTGTATAAAAGTTTGGATTTTAGTCTATATTTACTCGAATTCCAAAACAAGAATCGACAAACGGAATGCAGTTTAAAAATCTGTAATATGTTGTTAAAGGTTTTCCATGAAAATCTATGGGGCTTCAGAAAAATGTGGATTTTATAGCCGAAAATGTAAAACAACAATTTTTAGGATTTTAGCTGTTTTTTTTTTTTTTTTTTTTTTTAAAGTTTTTTTTTGGGATTTTTTTTTATTTTTTT